>JANCMA020283688.1:0-12273 GCA_024336925.2 Zoanthus solanderi | reverse complement strand
AGCCCACCCTTCTGAACCCACAACCACGTTCTCTCATCATCCATGCTCTCACTTACTTCTGACACCATTTTCCCATGCAATTTCTTCTCTAACTATCCTTATTGGTGCTGACAGAAAACCTCTTTCCGTACTTTCTCTGGTTCACGAGCTTTATCAATATCAACAATGCCTTGTTTTCCCACTTCTTTAAGCAGAGGTTCAACAGAATGTTTCACATACCAGCTCAAATTGTTTTTCTCCTGGGACAAACAGTCGACAATACTTATAAATCCGCTGCCACCCTGTTTTCTCGCAAGATATAACCTGTCTACATTGCTGTTCGGATTGAACACACCATACATAGTCAAGTCAAGCTCTGCCTTTGTCCAATCTATTATTCCCGCCCCATAACGAAATTTAGAGACTGCCCATGTATTTATTGCTAAGATGACATTCTTCCCATTAAGCCTAGATTTCAAAATTTTCTTGAGACTCCACCGATACTCATTATTATTATTATTATTATTACTATTATTATTATTATTACAAGCACTGATTTCGAAGTTTATTTTTATTTCGCTTGAGATTTCGTTTCCTTTATAGATTTGCAATTCGACCTTTGATAGAGGGTCTTAATGGGGGGGGGGGGGTTCCCTTTGACGGTTGACGGTTAAAAATAAGCCGTTTTGACGGTTGACGGTTAAATTTTTGGTCATTTGACGGTTGACGGTTTATTTTTCGGAATGATGTTTATAACGCAAGATTAAAGGGCAAATTTGGCTCTAATTTTTGTTAAAACGGTATAAATTTTTGTCCAATTAGTCCTATAATTTGTGCGTTTAAAATGAGGTTTTGATCTTCGATTCTGTTTGTGCACTACCTTCGTTACCACTGGAAGGATTAAACGCCAACTCCACTAAGTGCTGTCCTTGTATGAGGAGTCGTATTATAATCTCAGGAAAGGTCTTGCCCTTCAGAGATCAAATCTCACTGATGCCTTTATCTTTCTCCCTGACCTTTTAACTGCATTTCTATGTTCTAAAATCTCTTCTGACTCTGTTTCGTCGCTGTCTGAGTCACTTTCAAATTCATTCACCTGGAAAGGGTTTAGTGGCGATGGAGACTTAAGAAATAAATTCAGTGGCACTGAATGGTATACTAGTCTGAGGAACTGGGTAGTATGACGCAGGATGGGTAAAATAACTGGCTTTCCACTTGGTTATCCGTTTAAGGGACTCCTTTGAGATAGTTCCAAAGTCCATAGCATACTGTAGGACACTAAACGTGTCATGTTTGAAATGATACACAGCATGGAGGTTTTCTACTACAGTAGTTAGGAGAGTAGACCAATCGATGTGCTTCGTAAATTCTGGATTTATGGCGTTGATATTTTCTAAGAGACGGTTAACTCCTCTCAAAAGAAGGTGAACAGACAGCTGCGTCTCTTGTGACACAGTGCCCTGAGGATCATTTGTGGTTGCCGTTTCTTTCAGATTGTTGCCCTTTTTGATTTTGGAAACTGTTGAGTTGAGATAATTGTTTAGTTAATTCACGTTCTTCATCATTTGCTGTGGTGTTATATGCTGGGCAACAGTTCCCTTGCAGGTTATTCTGAAGCTATCATACAACAGACCAAGGTGTTTCAGGAGTCGTGTTGTACCAGACAGCTCAGTAATAAGCTTCACATCGCCGCATCGGTCACAAATGTTGTTTCCTCTACAGTACAGATTCCATGTGGTTAAACAAAAGTGCAACTTTTTGCTGTGCCATCTTCATTTCCTTTCTGACCACTCCCAGCTAGAACGGTTACCACTTTGTTGACTGGGTCATACCCCTTAACCTGATAAGCTCCAGAATCTATAAAAAACAAATCTATAAAAGAATCTATAAAATCCAAATCTATGAATCTATGAAAGCCAAAGAGTTTGTTTTTAAAGGGTTCGTTCAACTCGTTTGATTTCTGATTTCTTTGAAACAACCGCTAAATTAAGGGAATAGACACCTCCAACATTCCTTGGGCTCTTCGTAGAAACGAAATGAACTAACTGGCCACAAACAGCCAGCGATTCTATCGCGGATACATCTGCTGGGTAGTGAACCAATGTAAGGCATGCGCGCACTTTCCCGACTCCATCCTTTTCCAAAGTAACTTGAAAAATCGCGGAGGGGCGGCGGGGTCGCGTAAAGGTGGCTCTATTTCAACACGATCAAAATAAACTGTCTTTCGTGCGATCTGTTAAAGGTATTCAGCAAGGCGCTGACGTAGAATTGTCACGGTCCCCTCGAGGGAAAGGTTATAAGCTCTCAGCTTGTTCTCCCACTCAGTGCGAGATCGAAATGAGTGAGGGCGCAACCTTACTGATCTGTCCACGTCAATAAACCGAATTGTCTTGTTTCCACGTTCAATGACAAAAGCAACCCCTGCAAGAAAAACTCAAGTCTCTGACGTCTTTGTACCCCTTCTTCTCCTCAAACACATCTGCTGGTTGATGAAGAAGGATTTGCAGTAACCTTGTCGAGTACGTAGTGAAGTCATAATCAAGAATTAGAATAAAATCTAGTGGGCCTGAACAAACAGTGACCGGATGGGAGCATGCACCAGGCAAGTTTAACTTCCAATATCTGTAATTTTCTGGGACAATGGAATGAACCACAAAGGTGATGTTCTCTTACAGAAGGAAGTCAGTTTTGTCGCTAAAGGACAGAGCTAGGACTTACACGTAAATGTATTTTTGTTTCTTTGATATACTAAAACAGTCATTTATCTATAAACAGCATAACTTGGCCCTATTTTAGTCAATCATTTAATTCTTTATAAAGAATATCTGAGACATTTGACGGCTATTATTGGCTTCTTCATTTGACGGCTGACGGTAAAAATGTTGCTTTTTGACGGTCGACGGTTAAATTTTTGGCCATTTGACGGTTGACGGTTAACCCCATTGAGACCCTCAGTGAATCCGTCGGTATTTTACACGACTTACTTCTACTCTTCCTCGGAGTTGTACAATTTGTATTTGATATTGTCCTACAGTAGCATGTTGTAAACTAAAAGAAAAGGCGTAGCTATGATAAAACAAAAGACATGGATGAAAACACAATATTCAGAATAAAAGCTTGCTCAGTTTAGTGATTTTGCATTCGAGTTTAATATGGTAGGTTGGAGTTTGCGGCGGATAAAAGAGGATTTGTGAAGGAGTACATTAACGGGGGTCATGTTCTTGGACAATAACACTTATAGTAGTTAGTGAACTGTTTGTTGTTGTTGTTTTTTGGCACAAGATGAGATCTTTATGAACTGAAGAGTTATTGTTTTCAAAATATTCTTTGATGCGATCGTGTAGAGATCTAATAGTGCTGCCAACGGTAAAATCTATTACAATTTAGTACATAAAATTTTATAAACACAGTTGCGCTTGTACTTGTAGCACGTTCCAGTATGAGCGTTCGGGCATTGAAACTCACAATTTTTGAAACGCTCGTTTGATAGATGCATAAGAGGTCCCAGTCCTCTTTTATTTGCCATACTTAGTATTATCTATGACATTGGCGCATAGAACAACACACGCTCCGAAACTTACCATGTTGACTTCTTTAATTTCACCAAAAGAAATGACTTTAAACTCAACTTTAACAAGTACAGGTTTTCCTGAAAAAAATTAAAAATTAAAACAATCATCGAACGTTGAATATTACTGATTCTAGAGAAAATGAGAAAATCATTTCAGTTTGAAACTTTGTTAATAATTAATGACCGAAAACCTTCTGTAAACTACAACGTTTTTGTCACAAACTGTTAACATCAAAAATTACGTAAAAAATTACACACAGTTATTTAAAATATATAATCATATCTGAAGAAAAGTCTTTCGTATGCTACTGTAAATCAACTTGAAAGCCCCGAAGCCATTTAGTTCTTGCGAAAAGACTCTGAAAAACCGATTTTGTGTCTTGTTGAATATTTGTAAGATTGGGTAAAAGCCACAAAATTGGTTGATGTAAACAAAGCACAGCACGCAGATATCAAAAGTTTTGTCATAAACATTTCGCAAATCCCTGTTTATCTTGTTTTAACCTGTGCCGTCTAGAATTGATAACAGATAGAGTCATTTTAAATGAATTTCTTTCATAAATGTAAAACTTTGTTTAAAGTTTAATTTCAAAAAAATGTTTCGCGTGTTTTATCACAATATTGTCGTTAAATGTCATAGGGGTAGAGATAGAAAAAAAAAAAATTCTCGTGCCGTGATAGCTTTATCTCACCTCCTGCATTAGGACGAAGTTTCTTGTCGTAGTTTTTAAGTATTTTATTGATAGCAAGTGAAAGGTTAAGTGCTTCGGCCATCGACTGATTTATTTGCTCATCCTCTGAACTAAAAAAAAAAACATAAGAAGTGTTGAACATAATGAAACCTTTCTTTTAAATGAATTAGTTAGCAAATACGTAATCAACATAGACTGCTTGTATTAACTGCCCATGTCTGCCGCAGAGTTTCAAATAATTATTTTTAGAACAAACGTGCTTTCCTTTAAGATAAAGCACCGAAACGATTCAGATTTTGCCGTTATTGTTTTTGGCCGACTATGCAGCTTTTTTTCGAGTTTCGCAAACCAGTTTCATTTAGATAAAACTATGCTGCAAAGAACGCTAAAAATCCCATCGGCGAAGTATGTAAATATAAAAATGCAAATTGTTTTAAATTATTTGACAAAATGTTAATCAAACAGAACCAATAAGCTTAACATGTACAAAGTGATTATATTCTTCGTACTAGCAACCTTGAAACTTATTACAAAAGAAATCAAAACTAACTAAGTGGCTACATTTACCTGAGAGAGCCATTTGCTAATATGGACATTACACTGATACAAAACAGAAGAAGCAGTTTGGAAGCACTTCGTTGCATGTTTTTCTTCCAGAGACTTTGCATCGATTTCCTGCAAAAGATTGACCGGTAATACTTCGAAGTTTTGTCTTTTCTCTTCAGTTCAGTTTAGATTTTAGCCTTATTTATTGTAAATCTTTTGTAAGTCTGTCGCAGGTATCGAGCCAGATTCTGTTTTTTTTTCATCTATATCTTATTTTATCTGCTAAGCAGGTGGTGCGATTAAACACAATTAGATTTCATGCAGCGCGTTTAAATCAATGAGCCTACTGCTATAAAGATTTACGTACAATGATAATCTTATTCAACCGTGATCGCATCCTCTTCCGCTGTTAAATTTCCGATTCACGCTCTTTTGTCGGAAAACAACTTCTTACAAAATTTAGTGACAGACTGATAAAAAAAAACCTAAACCCCTAGTAATTGCAATTTTTCCTACTGTGCATGTAAATATGAATTAGTTAGGTTTATGACTGCACGTGCTGCTAGTACGAAAATTTGAATGACAAGAGTTGAGCAAATATCAAACTACTTTATAGGCCAAGACTAAGGATAACGCAATCCTAACTTCCTGCTGTGTCTTGGGTGTTTTGTGGCCGTTAGGCAGAAAAATTTGAGATGTTATAGGACGCCAAAATGGCTGCCACACATGGTTGTATCGCAGAAGCACTGACGGTCAGGAAACTGGTTCAGAGTTATGCCGCTATAAGTGCTGACACGTGCATGCTGCTTTGGGTTTGTTCGATCTTGCAGTTGCCGCTGACAACAATGATAAAGGATTTAATCTGTACAGTCTTAGCCTCAATATGAAGTTAAATGTTCCTAAATGCCAAAGTAGTTTTAATGACTATTACAACCGTGTGTATTGTTAGATGTGTGACTTCTCGTTCCCAGCAGTCACTAGTATTCTTGAATAGCTAACAACAAAACGAGGCTAAAACTGTAAAATAAAATTAACTGCAGTCATTCAAATCAGCAACTTCTAGGAATTCGAAGTTTGTCTATTCACAAACTTTCGTCAATGTTGACATGGGATAACATTTCCACCGGTATACGTTAGATCAATTAATTTAATTGATCGAATTGGGCTCACTAAATTTAAACATAAATAAAAAAGAATAGCCTAGATATGCTTTCCTAATAACCAAAGGTAATTCCTTTGAACGTTAACCTAACGGCCTTAATAAACGCGTCTTTTTCTTAGTTTTAAACTTATTTACTTTTTTAATCATTTCCTCACTATTTTGGAATTTCCATTTATTTGTATTTTCTACATTTTTCAAATTCCGTTCACTATCATATATAAACGTAACAATTGTAACTTCGTATCATACCTGAAGAAGGCTGGTATGGCTAGCCGAAATATTGTGCTATAAAATTTCAATTTCTACGTTGCACTGGCTGTTCTTGTTTATATATGTCAATAAGCCCTGTGCAGTTAGAGGTCACGTGACTAAAACCACCTTAAATGATGTTCAGAAATGGAAAGAGCAAATTAACATTAGTTAGAAGGCATAGTTTCAAGTCTTAATGTTAAGTACTTCAAAAATGACAGCGAATATAAAATTAAATTTTTTCTAAGGAAATCAATATGTGAAGCAAGGCTTGCTCTCCAGTCATACAAATCCTTAGAGTTAGATAATATCCTATTTTCTGTTGCTTGACGTTTTTTACATCTTTGAAGTAAATATTTGAAACTTTGCCATTTTACTAATGTCAACCTGCTCTTTCCATTTCTGGATTCCATTTCGCCATAGCTAGTTGATTTAATGTACCTGTGGTCACGTGCCCCCAACTGCAAAGAGCATATTTAGTGCATGTGGATAGTTTTGACAAGTAACTACAATTAGAGTTTTTTTCTAGCAATGTGTTATTCATAACTTAGTTATAGAACTGTGTACGACTCACGCTCTAGAATTCCATACTATTTCATTTTGTACTAAACCAATTTTTAAAGACCTGAACAATGCAAGATCCTCCAACGCACTTTCAATCTGTGATTTATTATAGTTTAGGTCAGGGCAGCCTCGGTTTCTTTAGCCTCGCTTTGAGGCATACAATAATAATTCAACTAGAAATGATGATGAAGATGACGATGACGTTAACCTTGTTGTTGATGATGATGAAGATAACGACGAATGATGACGGTGTTGATGATGATGAAGATAACAACGCTGACGAATGATGACGATGTTGATGATGATGATGATAATGAAGATAACGATGACAAATAATAACGATGGTGATGATGATGATGATGAAGATTACAACGCTGACAAATAATAACGATGATGATGATGATGAAGATTACAACGCTGACAAATAATAACGATGGTGATGATGATGATGATGATGATGATGATGAAGGTTACAACAATGACAAATATTGATGATGATGATGATGATAATGAAGATAACGATGACAAATAATAACGATGGTGATGAAGATGAAGATTACAACGATGACAAATAATAACGATGGTGATGATGATGATGATGATGATGAAGGTTACAACGATGACAAATAATGATGATGATGATGATGATGAAGATAACAACGATGACAAAGAATAACGATGGGGATGATGATGATGATGAAGATTACAACGATGGTGATGATGATGATGATAATGAAGATTTCGATGACAAATAATAACGATGGTGATGATGATGATGATAAAGATAACAACGATGACAAATAACGATGGTGATGATGATGATGATGATGATGAAGGTTACAACGATGACAAATAATGATGATGATGATGATGAAGATAAAGGTGACGAGTGGTAACGATGTCGATGATGATGATGATAATGAAGATAACAATTATGCATGACAAATGATGATGATGATGTTACGATCTTGTTTCATGTTTTCAGAATGTGCAAAATAAAAAACATTTTATATTAACGAACTTTCAACTTTCTTCAGAAACGTAAATATATATTATTCTAGAAGTGGTAATTATTCAATATTTTTTATTTGCAATATCTTCACGATTGGTGGATGTGCAAGTTAAGTTCAATTTACACAGAAAGCGTCAAACAAAAATGCTGATTATAAATTAACTCTGTGTTAGTGTGTATGTGAAATTATTCCACATTGCTGTTGTGTTGTGAAATTGGCCAAAGTACTGGTGAATACAATCTTAAAAATGAAGATGTTTTTTTATTTTGAAATATTTTATTTTTATCACCCATTTCAGACATTATACGTTAAAGAGGCAGGAAGAACAAAAGGAAAAAAAATACAAAAAAAAAAAAAAAGAAAGAAACTCAACAATTTCAAGCTTGGATATTGTCTGTCAAAGGGAAACTTTTTTTAGCGGATAAGTTCAGCTCATCAAATAACTTCATGGGAGATTATTTTTCTTCAAAATAAAAAGCAATAAAAAAGCAAAATCTAATGTGCAATTTTTATTTCTTTTCATGTAAGATTGTTAGCATGACTGAAGAACATGGTTAGACAATTTTTGTTATCTATGTGATTTAGTGAGCCCGTAACCGTAGGAACACCGCTCTTGTTCAATAGAAAAAATATTATGAGATCCAAAGTAAAACAAAATACAAAAGCTTAAAGCTCCCTTCGAAGAACTAAGTTGATATCTTTGCCTTCATTTTTTATTTAACTAGAAGAATTTGTTGTTTCACAATGTTTTAACAATGTTTGATTTTACATCATGTTTCCATTTTAACTGATAAAGTCTGAATTGACGAAACTTGTTTTATCAATGATGTTTATGTGCGATTTTACATTTGAATTTAAGTGTCTCAAGATCAAAAAAAGAGCTTTTAAGACAAAGAATGGTGTTTTGACAAGATATGAGAAAAGAATCTTTGTATCTCTTTTTCTTGCTCAAAATATCTAGTCACAAATTATCAAAACATAATTTGATATTGTTTTCGATAACAAAATTCCATATTGCCATATTACGACATACCTGAAAACGTTTACTTGAATGTAAATATTTTTTAACTGCAACTAGTCTCCGGCGATGGAAACGTTAGACTGAAAGATTAGGATTCTGTTGGAACGGATCATATTTGAATTAATCTTAAACAATAGAGCACCCTAATTGCTTGGAATATCAAAGAAATTCCTGCTTTAGCAAATGAAATTTGAACCCGCTAATTAGATCTAAATTTTCTGATAATTTCTCGGAAGGAACAAAAAAAGTTTTCTTCTTATAAAATTTTTGTAATCATAATTATCTTTTTTGTCATTAATGAAAGTAATAAATACGTAAAACATTAAAAAGCTTAAAACTGAATGAACGAGTTCTCCTTCAAGTTTGATCACGGAGTGGCTTTTTTAAACTTTATACACTGGATTATTTTTAACTTAGTCGAATAAGCTTTCGATTGCAGCTGCAATAAATATCTTGTCTTTATTGAAAAACAGTATGTGGTTTAAGCCATTTTGAAATCACGAATACTTTTATCCCTACATGCAAAATTAATTAAAGAAATTAAGTTTCATTGTATTTTTTCTCAATGTATGGAACAAAAGCTATTTTGCCACAAGCTAAGAAGTTTATTAAAATATTAACTAAAGATATAGAGGAATTTCAGAATTAATCTGATAGTTTCCAAGTGCCTTCCACTTGAAGAGTTTCTGATACAAATGATCCATTCATTAACAATATATTTACTTTTGGTTTCTCAGTTAATCGGGTAGAAATCACTAGACTTTAAAATTATACTTCAGTAAAACACTTAAGCATTTTTTTTTATCATATCTAAAATATTCTTTTCCAATTTGGAAATCAGTTTTTCCAGAATTTCTATCCGCACATTGTTTCCCAAATGATTTTGTCAAAATATTAGATTTTTAATCACGGTCTAAATCCTGCTGAAATGTTTGTAAACAACTGTTTAATTTGATTAATTTTTCTGCTTTATTGCCGATGTTACGTCGTAATCCTGACCGCAACTAAAGAAAACATTGCAATTAAAAGCTAGCAACGATGTAATCAAGATGGGCCTTCCAGCACAGCCGGTACGCAAGACTTAAATAAATTGGTGTGAATATCTCCAAACATTATTCTGGCACAAATTATAGTTTTTACAGCATTACATACAAATAGTTTTACAAGTTCAGATTTTCGATGTTTTTATAGGAAATGGCGGAGCCAATGTCATTTAATGATTTAATACGACCCATCCTTAATGAGGTAGCGTTTTTTATTCTTACTTATATACCAGTGTCACCAAGAAAGCAGTATTTGTAGCCCCTCGATGCATGCATGTATTTCTTGAGAGTCAAAACAATTTCCTCTTTAATTTGGTCAATAAAATATTATTTCAGTACATCCAAAGGTACTTGAAGACCTAACGTATTTATAAAAACACTCATTAACTATTGTTTTTTTCTATTCTTAAGCATAAATATTATTTTGTCTTATAAATTCTCATGGCTGTAACATAACTCTGAATTGTATCTTATACAATAGCATGCGCACAGCAACGAGTATATATATCTATATCATAACACAGCATTGCATGCATCAAGTACAGCATAAGTTAACAGCTAAATCCTTTACGAGCCTTGTGGCCCATGGAGCCGGTGCTTATCTCCGGTTTATGTAGTGCTAAGCGGATGAGAATAAATCTTTGACTCCCCCTGGATAGGGCACTAATCCATCGCAGGTTAGCTCCCAGCAGACATTGGTATTCATTTACCTACCCCGGAGGGATGGAAAGCTGAGTTAGCTTAGGTGGGAAAGAAAGACGCACAAGTCAGTTCAAATCTTGGCAGAACCGGGGATCGAACTGGGGACCTTGTGGTTGGAAGGCAGAGATCTTACCAACTGCGCCAACCATGCCCGCCCGTTAACAGGGCATTGCAATTTATACCACAACACAGCATTGTTGCTACAATTGAGTATCATGATAACAGGCTGACAATTCTTTTTATAGCACTCTACAGCATTCGGCTTAGTGACATTCGACAAAGCAATACAGCATTGCATAGTGTATAGCAAAACACAGGATTGCATAGTATAGCACACCGAAGCATTGTATGGTGTATAGCAAAGCATAGCATTGTTTATTATTTATAGCACACTGCTGCATTGCATAGAATAGCGCACCGCAGCGGCATTGCATAGTATAGCACAACAGAGCATTGCATAATATAACATAACGTACACTGAAAAATAACAAATTTATGTATTTCATTTTCACAGCTAATTGTATTGTTTCAACTGAAAATTGCATACATATCTTCAATTAGAGTTCTTAAACCTACGAACGTTTTAGCACCATCATAAATTAAAATAAAGTTTATACACTTATCTGTACCAATAACTTGTTGGGCTGTGTGCAGGTTTTGTTAAGAATTTTCGTTCTTAGCCACTCGTGATTCAACTGCTGCCGATATAGAAACATTTAGTATCACCAGTCGCTTTTTTGACGCCATTTTTATTTTTTCCTCAGGGAAGAAAACAGCCACCGAAAATTTGGAACCCAACGGAAATCATGGTAATTTATTGCCTCCAAGTACAGAAAGCGTTTAACATTTCTGCTGTATTAATCTGAAACTCAAAGCTTTGAAAACAAAAACAACACTTTTTGGTCATACATGTATTTATTTGTAATAAAACCGCCAGAAATGTTTATTGAGTACAAAGTACAAATTAAGCTGGTGGTTTGAAAAATTTTAAATAAATTTCGCAAGTGTTTGCAATTAAAAATTTATTGCAAGTTTCATTCAAAATTATTATAAATAAGTTATAGACTTTGGTTCTAGACAATATGCCAAGTTTTCTTTTTTCTTACTCTTCGATCCTATATCTCGAGTTTTAAAGTTTTCTATCTAAAATGAATTATAAAAATGGGAGAGCGTCCATGTAAAAATGAATTAGTTGCAGAAGAATTTAACCAACGCATTTACTTCAGAGATTTAGGCCGCTAATGAAAAGAATTGAATTGGATAATTACAAATCAATTAACTGTTATTTTGTATTTAGAAACAAGATTACATTTCAAAGGTTAATACTAACAAAAAGTAGCGAAGTGAATACGCTGTTAATAGGAATTGTTAATACTATGTAAAATCATTTTGAACAAAATCAAAGGGCTCTTAGGGCCAGCTCATTCATGTAATGGAAAATAATATTAAACAGTCTAATGATTAAATCATATTTTTTTCTAAATGTTTTAGTACTAAATTGTATTACAAAGTAAGAAAAAGGCATTATAGGCAATTTTAAGTTAAAAAAAGAAAAAAAAAACTAAAATAAAAAAAGCCCCTTCGAATATGGCTGCCTCGATCTACCTCTTCGTCCTTCATGGCCTCCCTTGTGCAGTCGAGCGTGTCAAAAAATCTCTGGGTTTGAAGATTTTGGCTTCTTGATCCATCTTGTACACTTTAGAAATGCCGAAATTGTGATTTGATGTTATT
>JANCMA020283582.1:0-12274 GCA_024336925.2 Zoanthus solanderi | reverse complement strand
CCTTCGTCGGAGTGACGAAATATAAAATGCATTCACTACGGTGTAAAATTTATAAAATTAATTTAATTACTTGTAATTTTTAGGTGTAAAGATCTTCTAAAACTTAAAAGGAAAAAGATAATATGTCAATAGCAAAACTGAAGAAAACACTTCGACCTCTTTTGTGAAATCCACAGCGAAATGTATAGAATGCAGGCTCAAATTCAACATTTTCCCCAAAACACACAAATTGGCTACATAAATGGAATGAAGGGATGATGAACACTTTCTTAACTCAGAATACTGGATTTTGGTAAAAGTGAATGACACAGCAGTTGATGAAAAGCTAAGTGGTCCTAATAAACACTAGAGAGTCAAGAAAAAAACAAGTGGGAAGGTGCATTTATTTGGCACTCAAAAGTATGCTGATAAAAAGTATCACCTATTAATTAATAGTGAGTAAGGTAGCAAAACAGACTGCAGTATTTGCAATATATAGTGACTAGATTTCTACTAATTAAATATAAATATATAATTTATAAAATTACTTATTTATAATAAATATCACAGGGCTTGCAATCTACGATGGCCATGTGACATTTTCCCTCTGGAAGCCCTTGGCCATTGCAGCAATGCCCCAAGAAATGTGCTTGATTTATGGCCACAAATGGTCTGCTCCTTTTCTGTTGGGTGGTGATGATGATAAAATAGATTGGGCAAACAAATTAACTCCCCATCTCCCTCCCTATTGGTCCCTACCTTCCTTTCAATGACACTTCCCTTGGCTATTTCCGGTTGCTGCTAACATATCAAGATATTTAGCAAACATTGACTAACCTTACTATCACTGAGAACAAATACACCATGCGTTGTACCAATTTCAACTGGTGAGGGTTGGCCCATTGCCGTCACTCCAGGTTTGGTAAAAGACCAATCTCCATCAGTCACAAATAATTCAATGTTATCAGCACATGTCACAAAAACACCAGGCACCATTCGTTGAGGAAATTCTATATACATTGTCAGTTTCATTTCAATCATCTGAAATAGTGGTTCTCCTGAAAATATTTAAAATAACACTATCAGCTTTATTTTTTAAAAAACACAACACTCTTAAAACTTATCATGGCATACATGTTTCAGCAACCCTTTTCCTTTGTCAATGTGAAAATGGAGTAAAGAACAGTCTAAATTGACAAATATATATAAATATGTTTGTTACTCTGTTTTTGCACTGAGGAAAGCAAATGCTTGCCGAAACATGTATGCCACGGTAAGTTTTAAGAGTGTTGTGTGTTTTTTCAAACTTATTACTAAATTCTTACTATTCAGACATTTTGACTATCAGCTTTGGTTAAAAAAAAAATACAGTACCATATTTGCTAAAGTATTACAGACTGTATATGTCAAAACCATGCACTGGTTGAATACAACTTTTGAAATCGTGAATGTGTAACTTTTTATCATATGGGATTTTTATTATAAATGTATTTATGTACTAGAATTGGAATACACAAGATTTACTTTCATAGTGATTTCAAGATCAATTGCCATGTGCAAAGTTCTTTGAACCAATGGAAAGAAATATGGAAAATATATATATCAAGAATAAGATGGCAGGACAGGATTACTAAATAAGTCAAGCAATTGTTATTCGAATCAATGACTTCCACTGATGCTCCTGTAAACGTTATTGAAAACATCTTAAGTTGACATTGACTGAATATCCAAAGACTTCCCGCAGTAGGTTGAGAAATGAAGAGGTCAGAAGAAGATGTGGACTGAGAATCTTGAACATAGATTTTGGAAAATGTGGTTGAGATGGTTTCGTCATGTAAAACGTAGGGATGAGAATAGCATTATTAGAAGAACCTCTTTTAGTCAACAGATTAAACTACAGCGCAGTAATATAAATGTTTAATAAGTGATTAACCTAAACAGGATTCCATGTTTTTCAGATCCAAAATATAGTATTGTAAAACAGTTTAGATCTTGAGTTTCTCAAATAGACATTGAATACAAATTTACCTATCAACCCAATGCCCTTTCTTCAATCTCCCTTATTATTTTCCTCCCTTATTCCGATGCCTTATTTACAGTACATTACCCCAACCCCCAGATGCATCCCCCTCATTACTTTCTTCCTCCATCCAAAAACTATTCTTATATACTGTATCACCCCAATCCCTTTATTACTTTTCTCCCTCACCCCAATATCATTCTTATATCACCAAACTCCCTACCCCATCCCCTCTTACTTTCTTCCTTCATTCCAATGTCATTCTTCCATTACCCTAACCCTCATTTTCTCTTACTACATTCCTCTCTCATCCCAATGCCATTCTTCTATCACCCCAACCCCTTTCCTCACAACCTCACCCCAAAACTGTTACACTGTTTGTTATTCACCCTAACATCTTTCCTCCTTCATCCTAATGACTTTCCTCCTTCGTCTCAATTCCTACTTAACTCAAAGTTGTTCACTCCCTTGTCCCTTTCTTTTCTATTTATTTCCTCCCCCCCCCCCTCCTCCCTCCCAATCATCCTATTAATCCCTTCTTCATCTTAACCTGATAAGACCACCTCAAGTTGATGTGATCAACTAAATACCCAAAGCCTTTCCATCCACCAACCCCCAGGGGATTGTACTCATTGGAATTTTGGGTAGGGGTGTGCTACTGGACCTCCACAAACCTGACCCTGTTCTAAAGTAAAAATGGCTTGATCTTGTTCTAAACTAGTAATAAACAGTCTTGCTGTCTGCATGTTCCAGAAAATAGATAAAGAAATGATTTGAAAATGAATTCTAACAGGGGTTAGGCCTGTAAATCAGGAAAAAATTCACTTACATCAAAACCCTGTCAAACCAATTCTCATCCGGGAAGAATTGTTGTACCCTGTACTAAACAGGTTGTAAAAACTGCAAAACTTTAAACCCTGTTTGAGACAAAATTTGGAATAATTTCCGTATTGGAGCCTACTGGGTCCTGCTGGGTTAGGGTTAGCATTAGCTATATAGAAAAATAGGTGAGATTTTTATACATAAACTATTTGCATTTTATAAGTACGCCCAAATACGGAAATTTTACCCAAAATTTTCGTGATTTATACACCCTGTTCTAGACTGGATGGTCTGAAAACCATGCCCTGAACAGCGGCACATATCCGTATATAGTAGTCAATATATAGAAGAAATTCCCCCGGGCATCAACCAAACTTAATTCATCGTACCTAAAGGAAGTGCTGTAAAAATCTTGCCAAGGACACTAGCACTTGGAAGCCGTTGACTGAAACCTCCAGCATGAATCATCAAGATTTTTGACTTGCTCAGTTGATCTTCCCCGTATATCTCTACCAGTTTGTCCAGGCTAACTAATGTAGAGCCTCCATTTCCAATTTTAGGCCCAACTGGATCGTGAAACACGTGGTATTTTAACCCATCCACTGGCAGCTCTTTTCGTGCAAGTTTGCTTTGAAGTTGTGTTTCATAAGCTCTTTGTTGCTCTTCATCTGCAGCAGTAAGAACGATTATGTCCCAGAACGGTATATTGATACCCTTTCCTCTTATTGATTTAAATGTTTCCAGCTTTTTTTTCGTTGCTTTTTGGATATTTGTGCTGATTTCTGGAATGTCCCACCTCTTCCGCTTTGCAGCGGACGCCATCTTGATTTAAATGAAGTCCTAAAACCCTGCCCCAGTCTGCATGCGTCCATCCTCAAGATGGCGGATGTGGATTCTCTGTTTGATTTCTTACATATGGAAATTGTCGCTTCTTTCCATAGTAAAGGTAACAAATACATAGAGGTGAGTTTGAGTAGTCTTGAAACCTTTTGCTTATCTAATTACAAAATGTAGGGCCCCTTATTTGCACCTCAGTGAATGAAAATATTGTGTATCTTCCCATTCCTACGTCAGTACATGTGATTTACCGTGCTGTCGTCAATCCATTTACTTCTGTAAAACTTTTTCTAAAGAAATAGATAATCATACATTTTCTTTTAAGGATCATGAAATTCAAAAATTGGAACGTATGGGATTCAATGTCGGTCAAAGACTCGTTGAAAGGTACTGCATTTTTAAATTTTACATGTATCTCGAAAAAATGAAAAGGAAAAAATAGAAAAGGAAAGAAATAGAAAAGAAAGGGACAAATGAGTGAACATCTTTGAGTTAAGTAGGGATTGAGATGAAGAAATAAAGCCATTAGGACAAAGGAAGAAAGAAATTAGGGTGAATGACAAAGAGTAACAGTTTTGGGATGAGGTTGGCAACTTCGACATAAAATATCTTTTATATTAGTAGTACTTAATTTCCTAAACTGATAATATTGTTTGCAATTGAGATATCATTTAAAAGTTGTTCTTAATTCAAATTTACTGCAATAATTGCTAATAAAATTAGCTGTGAAATAAAGGCTTCATAAGACTTGAAACAACAATTTAATTGTAAAATACAGTACCAGACAAAGGTAATGTACTATGACTATAGGGTCTTGGTATGTATGTACATGTATGTATGTATATATACAAGTTCTCCCCATAGGGCTTTTCAGAACCTGTTTACAAGTATATATAGGGTCAGACAGTTGAGGGTCTTAGAAAGTCCATTAGAGCAGTTCACATATTAAGGTGCAACTTGCAGCTGATAAGAAGTGCCCTCAATGGAAAGAACAGAGAGAGACCACAACACTGGGATCACTACCCTACTCTTTGCGAGAAGTGTGTGGGTTCTTTTAAGTCCCTCAATAGAAGGATCGAGAGACTGGACCTACGGTTTAACCTCCTTATCCGAGATGGTCTCAATAGGGTTCCTGGTTGCATGTCAACTTTGGGATTTGGGTCCATGTTAATATTGGCTAGCCTGCAGATCGAGACCCTTGGCTTCTTTGGGTCTAGAAAATGTACAGCTTTGACTTTGAATTAATAGTTGTATTAATTTGAAGTAAATAATATTAAAAATGGTATTATCATTATGGTTGTTATTATAGAATATATTATGTTTTTTTCCATGCAACTTATATATTTTGTAATGTTTTTCCAGGTTCACTAAAGATTCTCCTCGATTTAAAGATGAACTAGATGTAATGAAATACATTTGCAAAGACTTCTGGACAGTAATATTTAAGAAACAAATTGATAACTTGCGAACAAATCATCAGGTAAAGGGCTGAGAGAGCCTTGTGTAGGCTTGTGCAATGTACATCTTTAATTACAATAAAATTTATTGTAGCATGAAGTTCTCTCTTATCTTCTTCGTCTTCTCCCCTCCCTCATTTCCTTAGACTGTAATTGTATCTCATAAGTACTCATCTGATCTTTAAACACGGCTAACTCATCCTGCTCATCTTATTCAGGTAGTATCTGTCATCATCATCATCAATCCAATTTTGATCCTGGTTTATCCCCGTAAATGGGGTTGGCCAGATTTACCCCTCTCTAACAGCAATCTCACCAACTCCTACTCTTCATCTCGCTCAATTCATGGCATCCTTCTTCGATCTCCAAACCAAAACTTTTGCTCTCCTTCTCCACTTGTGTCTTCCATGTCTCCTTTGGTCATCCTCACTTCCTCTTGCCCTTCACTTCAAACTCCAGTGCTTTTCTCAAAACAAAAGTCATGCCCATCATCCCTCCTCAACACATGCCCGTACCATCTCACTCCAATCGCCATCTGAACCACTGTTTCCTTCAATCCCAACATCTCCATTAGGTCCTCTGTCCTCTTTTTCTCCAAACTGTTAAACACCTTTTTTCATTAGCTTTCATTAGCTCTTTCTCATTACAATACCATATTTCTAGGTATATATTAAGTAGACTTGGCATATAAGTCAACCCCTAATTTTCAACTGAATATAATTATGTGCAACTTTTTGTAGATGTTCAATATTTTAGTGATATAAAAATGAATCAAAATAAATCACTTGGATTAATTTAGTCATCTGTACACAATAGCAAATAATGCAGTCAAAGTTGCAACAAGAACTGTTCTAGTTCCTGAAGTTTATACTAATACTTCAAATGTTTTTGAATAAAAAATAGACACAGAAAAGAGACTGTATTTGAATGATTTAAACTGTAATTTAATCCAAATGCAGTTAATGTGTGACTAATACAATATTTGGAAACGAATGTTTAACAGCAGGATTATGTGACTGTCATATGAGTCGAGGTGGATTTTTTAACCTTTGTTTTAATCACAGAAACTTGACTTATATACACGAAATATGGTACTTCCATCTAATCTTTCCTGTCCTCCTCCGGAACTACAGTACAGTGCACATCTTACATATCCAGCAATGTCCTAACAAGATAAATTTAAAGATATAAAGGATTATTAGCATTTTATCGTAGAATTTTTAATATAAGCTGTAAAAAGTTATGCATGAAAAAGTTCCTAATTTAAGCTATTTATTTTAGGGTGTATATGTGTTACAGGACAATAGATTTAAGCTGCTCACCCAGATTTCAGAAGGAAAGCAATATATAGACTCTGCCTCAAAGGTAACTAGTTGTATTCTGACAGGGAACATTGGCTTGTTATACATTTATTTATTTTAAGTGAGAGTAATTGTAACGGCTACAATTCAATGCTTAAAGAACCGAGTTGAACTACAGTAGTGCATTTTAATTTTAGTAAAATGTTTGTGGTTACTAAAGATGCTCGCGATCGCTGCTCGCGATCATCAATGATCGCGATTTTATCGCGAGCAAAATTCGAGCAGATCGCGAGCATGGTGCGAGCAGGTCGCGATCACTCCTGTGCTCGCGAACGCGATCTGCTCGCGGTTTGATCGCGATAAATGTACACGTGTTTCTGAGCGGCACTGTAAATGATAATTTAAAGTAATTTTAAAATTATTTATTATGTGCTTTTCCTAAATAATAAATCAGTTGCAAAAGAGCAAAAACAATTTAATATATCAGATCATTATTATCGACTTCAAAAGAAAATTCATAAGAATATTTTTGACATATAAAATCACTGACCTCATAATTGTTTTATAAGGGTTTGCAAATAGTTGCCAGTATTTGGAATAGATGATTTGCACAACTTACAGTATTACTACTACGAAAAGAATTTGACTACTTTATTTTGTCATAATTGTAAATATTGACTTTTATTCTACTATTCTCAAAAAGAATATATATGTAATATAATGGAAGGTAAATAATATACTTAGACTAACGACTCACTTCTTAAAACATCTGAATCAAGAATAATCAAAAAGCAAACTAGTTACCAGTCCTCAAATCGTCATCATCATCATCATCATCATTAACATTTTAAACATCTGTTTTTTATTCTTGCGTGGGTTAGATGGGTTTTTAATGGCTATCTTCCGCTTAGTTTGATTTTATGCCAGATCACGATCTATCTTCAGAGATCTTAAATCGATATCCACAACTTGGTAACAAGTCTTTCGAGGTCTACCCTTTCTTTGTTGAATATTCTTTATTTGAATAAGGACAAGAAGGTTAGTTGTAGTAAAATGGCCCCATTGTGCAAGTTACCCTAGAAAAACAGAAAAATACCCTAGAAAAACAGAAAAATACCCTAGAAAAACAGAAAAATGTAGAAAATGCTCAATATGAAACAGAAAAATGTCTTGGGAAAACATGCAGAAAAATGCTCTGGAGAACACCAGAATTTCGAGATTGATCATTTTCATATTGTATATTGAATACTGACTAGTTTGATATAAAGTAATTTGAATTCTCTACCTACAGATGCAGAAATCCAAATTTGAGGGATTACTGACAACTGTTCTGGGATATTTAATCATTGCTATGGCACTACTGCTATGCCATGTATCCTTCTTCTTTAACAGGACTTAGTTTAGACAATTTTAGAAACCTTAATGATTTTATGCCAATAAAATTGGATTAATAACACTCTTTCAATTAACTTATTATGCATTCCACTAATTATTTTAAGTATAGTAATATGACATTGTATGGATGAAAATATTGTAAGCTAATCAATAGGTGCAGGATGTCCTCAGAGTTATACTTGAAAATGGAATTATTTAAAAACATCCCTTGGCTAGAATAATAAAAGTTTAATTTGTATATGTTAAGATCTATCTGCAATCTATTTATCTAACGGATAAGTTTTACACCGTAGTGAGAAGAATTTTCGAACTGACGTTTTGGACTGTAGTCCTTTGTCAGAGTGAATGCGTGAGAGATAAATAAAGAGGTGGTTATATAGCGATGCAAAGCCAGATAACGCATTGAGATAGTTATGTAAAAACAAAAGGAAATAAAAGGATAGAGATGTGCGCGAAAAAATAAATAAATAAAAAAATATTGTTAAAAAGACAAAAAGGTTCCGGAACAACAGAAGGTTAACAGAAAGTGCAAGTTCATTTATCCCATGGGGATTAAGAGTGCCTCAGCATTTATGGATATAATAGTTACCTAGTTATAATAATTATCTTACCTCAAAACATTTTGAAACAATTTGCTGTAAAATTAGAAGAATGAGAAGATGAGTTTTTTCCATCGCATTTTGAATCTTCATTAGCTATATTCAGTACATTTAGTTCTTCATTTCTGAGATAAACACACACTCATTCTTGCTTCAATTATGTATGGCCTATATTACAATTATAATTATTTTGAAAGTGTGTGTGGTAATTCCTTAATTTTAAACCTATTTCCTTGACAAATGGTTTCTAAAGAGTCTTACCTCTCTGTGTAACTTCAAGAGGTAAGTTAAGTTTGGTGTCATTCTATTACTTGAACAAAATAATGTTTTGCTTATCAACATGTTTCTGTAACTAGAAGTAATTATAATATTTTGATTGATTCGGGTTCTGTGATTTATTCTGTAGGGCCAAACGAATCATTGGATTATGTTATGTAGTTATAAAGGTGAGTTTAATTGATTGTGTGAACGTTAACTGTTCCTTTCCGCGGCTGCCAAACTTGTCAAGATAATATGTGATACGTTCGATTGTAATAATAACATTATTATGAAAATTACGGGAATTAAAAAAAGTGTAACTGATATAATAATCTTCAGAAAATACAATTTACAGTCAAATCTTGATTATCTGTACTCATTTGGACCTTGGTAAAATTTACCATTAATAGTCCCGATATAGAGAGTCGATTGTCTAGATAATCGAGAGTCTAGATAATCAAGAGTCGGGATTTTCAAGAGGCTGAATAATCGAGAGTGTAAATAATCAGGAGTCTGGATATTCACGAGTTTGGATACTCAAGAGTCCAGATATTCAGGAGTCCAGATACTCAAGAGTCCGGATATTCAAGAGTCCAGATATTCAAGAGTCCAGATATTCAAGAGTCCAGATATTCAAGAGTCCGGATATTCAAGAGTCCGGATACTCAAGAGTCCGGATACTCAAGAGTCCAGATACTCAAGAGTCCAGATACTCAAGAGTCCAGATACTCAAGAGTCCAGATATTCAAGAGTCCAGATATTCAAAAGTCCAGATATTCAAGAGTCCGGATATAAGTAATTCAGCTTATTGGCTGCAAATAATTTTAATAAACACTATCCATTACACTCACTATCCATTAGCGTCACTGATCCACTGAGTTCGTGGGTGTGACGTTGCATTGTTTTTGTTTTGCTCCTCCACAAGGCACGATTTTATATTTTAACAAACCATTTATCTAGTATCTATATCATTTTGTAGCCCTTGAAACTATTAATTTAGGGGCAGGGTTTTCAGTAGAAATTTTCAAGAGGAGTCCCAGGGACCCCTTCGTTTTTGAATTAGGGGTTCCAAACAAAATTTCGGTCATCAAAAGTTTATTTTACACCGTAATGTCCTGTCAATCTTGTGCGTCCCAGGGACACATTGCTTTTTTTTTTTGTGTCCCAATATATTTTTTTTGCGTAAAATATGCAATATTTTGCGTTAATGAAAACCCTGTTAGGGGTATAATATAGTTATTATGAAGATAAACGTGAAGTACATTCAACTTTGGCAAAAATTTTATTTAAAGCTCAAATTTTTAATATATAATTTATTATCGTTACCCTTCACAGACTGAGATAGATGAACTTAAAATAATTTGATGAATTGGCTTAATTTTTGCTAATGTATCAATGAAACTATTATAAACATTTATTATATGATTGATTAATTTTATTTGCTATTAAAATCATTAATTACTGGAGTTCTGATTATCTTTTCAGTCGAATTGTTGAAGGAATTCAGGAATCTCTGCCCAACCTTGAAACCATTGTTCTCACAAACAACAGCATGCAGGAACTGGTTAGTAAACCTTGCTTGGTTGTTAAACAGGATTTTTTTGTCAGAGTTTGTATGACACCCGGAAAACCCAGAATTCCTTGAAAACTGTATTTTACGTCTCATTTAGATGAACAAAATTGACCAATTTTTGTATGACAATATTATATTTGCTGAAAATCTGGCATGTTAGTTTTTATGTGGCAAACAAAAATTGTCACATACAGAAAATTGTCCGTGTAGATGAGACAACACATAAAATTGGCAATTTCTTTGATGTCATCCGTAGATCCCAGTCTCCAATCTTTTTTTTTTCAAATAAAAATTGCTCGTGTAGATGGGTCGTACACTCACAAATATATAAAGCTTGTCACATAAAAATTGCTCATGTAGATGGGGCTTAATTCATAATATGTTGATCCAGACGTTGTTTTCAAGACGGATATTATTATAAAACTCTACAATTTTTAAAACTTATAACACTGAATACTGAAAATTTTAAGTTAACTACAGTAAGTAAATTAGACTCTTGCATTCAAGAAATTGTAAACATTTCTCAGTTGTGTCAAAGAAATTAGACTATAGTCAGGAGCACAGGCAACCCAGGATATGCTGTGTCTAGCATCTTCGATCATTTCTAATGGACTTTAGAACTTTTGTGGTATCAAACTTTTTCATTTAGACATTTCCTCACCTTAATAAATACATATACTAAAAAAATAGTAAAGATATTTGACTTGTTATGCACTGAAATAACTGCTACATAAGCACATCAGTTGATATTAATTTTATGTAAATCATTTTATCATAACAGGGCACCTGTGGGTCCTTAAAAAGTCTTATTTTGGATTTTGAGTTTTTAAGGGCTTGAAAAGGTTTCACTAGATCGTGTGAGCAACATTTCAATTTTTTATGGGCCTTAAACTTTGAAAGTTTGGGTCTTAAAAGTCTTACAAAGGTCTTAAATTTTCTGAGTTGGAACCTGCGGGAACCCTGCATAATATCTTTCCCATAATTTGTTTTTAAAAAAGCTGACGTAGCAATAACCATGTGCAGTCATCGAATGTCTATTTTTCATTTAAGTTGTAACATTTTGTTCAATTTCTACAGAAGGAAATAGATCCGCTGCAAACAGTGCAATCATTAAAGTCATTAAGGTGAGATCAAACTTGACTTGAAGAAATTGCTGTGATGTTTTGAATCTAAGAAATAAAACATGTTTTCCGTGCGTTCATAGCCTGGTGAAAACCAAGGCGAACATTTGGGAGAATTTGAGAACATATAAGTGAAAATCCAAGACACAGTCGAGGGTGTTTACCTGCTCAAGAATTCTTTCAAACTTTGCCAAGTTTTTCACCAGGCTATGAAGGCATGGATAACGTGTTTTATTTGTTTTATAAAATTATTTTTTATCAAACTTCTTAAAACTGTAATTTCCCACAACTTGGAGAAAGCCAGCCATATTGCTTTTGTCATTTTTTCGTGCTTCATAGTACTATGAAAACACACTTGTAGACCAATCAAGACGCACGTACTATCCAAATTATGTTATAATAGTACATAATCGGTATTATTTCTTATCATTATTTAGCAAATTAAATGTTTTACAAACTTAAAATATTGAAAAATGATAATGAATTTCAGCCAACAAAAATACAAGCGGTGTGCAATGCATTGTCAAATCAAATCTTGCCAATCTCTAGATACTGTGTTGAGAATGCATTAGACACTACATGATATTTTGTTAATCATTTTATGTAAACAACCAAAACTCATTTGATAGGATTAAGAAATAAAACATTTTCTCCGTGCTTTCATGGACGGGTGAAAATCAAGGCGATCATTTGGGAGAATTCAAGAGCAGATCAGTGAAAACCGTAGACGTGGTCAAAGGTTTTCACACATCATCATATTCGGTTTTACGTCTGTTTTCCATGCTGGCATTCGTGGGCTCTGCTAAACAGCGAAACAGGTGTTTTTTTGCATTATATAAGGATATTTTTATAGCGAAACACTGGTATTTTTTAATGGAAAATATTTTTCAACGAAACAGATATACTTTTGGC
>JANCMA020283476.1:0-12274 GCA_024336925.2 Zoanthus solanderi | reverse complement strand
AATTTTGGATGTCAAAAATTTTATTTCCGGAAAAACTCAGTTTTAAGCCGCAACCCCCAATTCGGAACAGTGTTACTGTACTCGCGATATTCTGAAATTTTGTGAAAAAATGGTGCAGCTTAAAAGTGAATAACTACGGTATACTTCAATATTCCAGGGTCTAGTTGTTCAAAAGCCGATAAATTAGCACTAACCCAGGGTTTAATTTTTAACCCATGTTCTTGCTTCCAACCTTAAAGAGCTGGATATGAGTAGTTATTTTGGGATTAGTAAGTGTTTTCCTTGAAAAATCCAAACAGCATTTTAAAAGAATCATTTAACTTTTGGTTCATCGTCAGAGAGAGAAACTCTGGTGTGTCTAAGAGGATATACAATCATGTAATAACAGAACAAATACTGGAAAAATCAGATGCCCCGAGTGGGAATCGAACCCACGCCTCACTGATTTCATGACTGGTGCTCTACCACTGAGCTACCAAGGCAACTACAGTGGAATGGGCTGATTTTAAATACTGATTTCCAAGCTTTTGCCCTCAGACCTCTCGGGCTGGGAATTACTTCTGTTGATCATCAAGCAAATTGCCCATCAGGTCTGATGTAAATCTCTTATTAAATTTTAATATACATACGACACATTGAACCAGTTGTTCGAAATGTGTCGTATGTATATTACATTTACCTTTTCTTAGTAAAGAAATTACTGCTTGAGCTTAACACAGCGTTAAATTTAACTGGAGCCTTTGAACAACCCAGCCCAGGTCAATAATATTCTGCTATTTCCTAGGTTTCCAGAACCTTAGGAAGAAGGTTGGTATTACTGCTCAGTACAAGATATTGGTATTGGCAGACTTATGTCAGTATTAATTAACAAAATATTAATAAAGAAACCTACTGTAAGCCATGTATAGATTGTGATAAAGTACGATGTGCATTTAAGAACATAAGGGAAAATGAAATGGCAAGTTTGAGAAGGACCAAAAGATCAATGTAAAACTAATGCAAAACTGATGGAGAAAAAGAGGACAGAGGACCTATGGAGATGTTGGGATTGAAGGATACAGTGGTTCAGATGGCAAAGACAAATGGAGTAAGATGGTATAGGCATGTGTTGAAGGGAGCTAATGGGCATGTTTTGAGAAAAGCATTACAGTTTAAAGTGAATGGCAAGAGGAAGCGAGGACGACCAAAAAAAAAGGTGGAAGACTCAAGTGGAGGAGAGTAAGAGTGTTGGTTTGGAGAAGGAGGATGCCATGAATCGAGTGAGATGGAGAGTGGGAGTTGGAGAGATTGCTGTTAGAGTGGTGTAAATTACAAGGGCTCAAAATCAAGTTTTTTCGATTTAGGTCAAATCTTCCTTTTTCCTTATCACTTTAAAATTCGAAAAGTTTCCTCCATCTTTGATCACTGGCCACATCCTGAAGGGGATTTGCAATAACTGCAAATGAAGTCAATGCCATATTATAACAACATAATTTGAAACAGAAAGCATTGCTTGATAACTTTTAGTTTTAGAAAATGACAATACTTAACAAATGAATTTAGATATTCACCCTTAACTGTTTATTTTTTAGATAAATTTAGGACGAGAATTACGGCTATTACTAGTCTCCTTCTGGACGCAGTCATATACAAAGATTGAGGAAACTTCTCGAAAAAGAAACATTTGGCCGAAAAACAAAACGTTTTCGGAAAAGAGTTTAAATTGTACGATAAATAGTTTGAAACAATGACAATAAAACGGGTCACTTGCACTTTAAGTTATGTCGAATATCGGAAGATTTTATAATTTCCTTTACAAAAACTTACATGCACTGATGCACTAGAGTTTAAGAATTCAAGAATTTTCTTAGAATTACTGAACACGAATTGAAAGAATTTATAAGGAGACGGAAAAATATCTTCTTAACCCGCTGAAGATGCACTTCTTAATTTGAAAAATAGAACTTCAATTTACGTTAACAGTTGCATCAAATTTTGTTTTAAAACAGAAAAATATTTTCTATGCCAACAAAGACGTAACGTTTGCGTTCCAACTTAGTAGCGTTTCTGTTCAATTCCCATGTATGTATAAATACATATACTACACTTTCACACTAGAGCAGAATTAAATATGAACATCTGAATAGTTGACAAGGCTAAGAGAGTTACGTTCTTAAGAAACCAAACACATTTACCTCAAACCAACCGAGGAAGGACGCTACGCCAGAATATGGCCGAGTCTTTTTCAACCATCTTGGTTTGTCCAATGGAGGAAGAAAATTAACCGGGTCTCTCGGCGCAAAAAGCGCAAGAAGATTTGGAGGCAAGTACTGAGTCATTTTGAGTCAATCAACAGACTCTAAAATACTAAAAAGAAGGTTTGAAAACTCGTAAATACCATTTGCCACAAAGCCAATATGGACTCTTCCTCGTGCAATGGAAGCGGCCCTCTAAGGTTTGTTCCTATTCGTCAATTAGGCTCAAAAGGAGTGGACCAATCACAATGTCGGTAAGAACTAGCACACAAATAATTTAGTATGATTGGAAACCAATCAGATGATTTCATTTTTTGAATAACCACTTATAAATATAAAAACTTCCTTAATAATCTGAAAAGTTTTCAGGTTACCATTTTTTCTTAAATAATTCTTCTAAATTTTTAAACTGTGACTTTGAATAGAGATGCAGATGAAATTTGGGTAGAAACAAGCTCACCGGTCAGCGGAGCGCTTCAAAGACAGTATATCCAAATCTATACAAAGTATGATGAGGTTAAAAACGACCAGAAAAATATTTTTAAAAAAAATTGCTGAAAGATAACTATATCATATAATGGAAACGACATTTTTTGACCTCATACGTTATGATACCTGCTCCTCTGTTGGACTTGCTGCAAGAAATGGAAATCTTTCGGCTCTGCGAGAGATGCTGGATATAGGTACACTTGCTTTTTTCATGCATGTACTGTCTTGGGTTTTCTCTGTAAAAGTAAAGAAAGATCAGTAGTTCCACTCCAGGGTTGGACTCGAACTTCTGATTGTTGGCTGGTATATTTCAAACCTGACTAGCTCATGACTAGTAAGATGAAATGTTCAATTCGAGCAATGCAAACTGTGGCCTGTTTTCATCTGCTAATCTGAGAAAACAAGTTCCACGTTTAGACGAAAATTCAATTTTTAAAAATTATTTCCTTTTATGACGAGGTCGGAAGAACATGGGGCGGGCACAGTTGGTGCAGTTGGTAAGATCTCTGCCTTCCGACCACAAAGTTCCCAGTTCGATCCCATCTCTACAGAGATTTGATTATTTGTGTGAACTTCTTTTCCGCCTAAGCTAACTCAGCTTTCCATCCTTCCTGGTAGGTAAATGAGTACCAGCATCTGCTGGGAGCTAACCTGCAATGGATTAGTTTCCCATCCAGGGAGAGTCAAATAGATATCTGAACAGACATAACTAGACTCTCATCTGCTTAACACTACAGAAACAAGCTCTATGGGCCACCTGCCTCACAAAATTAGGATTTAGCTTTTTGTAAGCACGTGGTTGGTGTCCACTGGAGTAATCTCACTGGTAAATTATTTTGTTTTTAAAATGTTACCCAGTGTTAAACATGACAAGCAGTAAATTAAAGTAGTATGAGTTCTCATCCAACTCAAAGACATGTTTGCAGATCTAAGATTTACTACTAACAGTAATTGTATGTACCAAATGAATATGTTATTGTATGGCAAAATCATTGAAAGTCTTTGGAACATTACTAGAGTAGAAAAAATGGTTTAATTAATTATTTAGAGGATTCATCTGAATGCAATGTTTGAGTTCATTTCAGCTCTATTTTGTGGAAAATATTCCCAGTTACAAAAATAAGCTTTACATCTTTTACATTTTAGAGATCTGTTGTACCTTGGGTGAAAAACAATGACTTATATTTTTGGTTTCCATGTAGATGATTCTTCTCATGAGATCTCCGACAATCGAGGCTGGTTTCCCATACATGAGGCTGCAAGTAGGGGGAACAGTGAGTGTGTGATTTACCTTTTACAATGTGAAAACAACCACATTGATGATCAAACATATGAAGGTGAAACTCCACTATTTCTTGCTATGAAAGAAGGACACACAAATGTGATACAAATACTGCTCTCTGAAGGTGCTAATATCTCTGTATGTAATAATGAGGATGTCAGTGTTCTTACTGTTGCAGTTGAGAATGGAGATTTGAACTGTGTTGAGGTTTGTCATTTAATATATATTATTTATTTACTATCGGATGTATTTATAAGCTAATGTACAGCATCTCCAACAAGAATGTTACTGCTATTTTTCTGTTTTTAACCTGTTATTAATGGATGCTGAGTCAGTGTTTCAAGAGAAACAATTTCATTTGATAGATTCATAAGTTATATACACCGTAGTGAAAAAGAATTATTAAAACTGATATTTTGGACTGTAGTCCTTCAACAGAGTGAATGTATGGGAGATAAATAAAGAGGTGGTTTCATAGTGATGCAAAGCAAGATAACACAGTGAGATAAGTATGTAAAAAACAAAAGGAAAAATAAGGATGGAGATTTGTGAAAAAATGTTAATAAGACAAAAAGGTTCAGGAATGACAGAAGGTTATTAAATGTGAAGTATTCATTTATCTGGTGGGGGGGGGGGGATGTTAAAGTACCTAAATTGTGAATGAGTTGCATTGCTTTGGTTTTGCGACGTTTGTTGCTGCCCTTGATGGGAGATAGACCAAATGCAACCAAATTAGAAATTGAGTGATTAGAAGAATTAAAATGGTGAGAAACAGGTTCAGAAAGATTGTTCTTAACTAATAAACCTTCTGTCATTCATAATCCTTTAGAATTGTCTTTTTAACATTATGATATTAAATTTTTTCCCATTTTGACTTTATTTTTTTCTCCATGTGTTTTC
Organism: Zoanthus solanderi; assembly: GCA_024336925.2. Lineage (NCBI taxonomy): Eukaryota > Metazoa > Cnidaria > Anthozoa > Zoantharia > Zoanthidae > Zoanthus > Zoanthus solanderi. The sequence goes on along the minus strand of JANCMA020283476.1, from coordinate 7,369 downwards.
CAATGATGCCTTGGGGTATACTATACAGAGGCATCACGAGGGGGGAGGGGTCGTCAGGTGCAAACAACCCCCTTTTCAACATCAAAAAAAGGAAAGTGTTCTTTAATGTTTTTAGAAAAACTCCTATTGGAATAATCTCATTTGCATTATTTTTACTGTCCAAACTTTTGTTACTGTATTTGATTGAGTAAGCACCCACTCCCCCCACAGCAGTAAAATTTCTCAGGGAAACATGTCCATGGACCCCCTAGATTTCTTGCATCTTCAGCACGTGAAGACTCCCTGCCCTTCAGCTGACCCCCTCTCAAATAATCCTGGTGATGCCTGTGCTCTAGTTGCTGCTTTTGAGGCATCTACCTCTGATTTAGCCTAATTCTTGCTGACCTTATGTTATTTTAGGAATCTCGTTAATATTTGTTTGTGCATTTTTAGTTGTTACTTAAACATGGAATAGACATCAACACAATGGATGCTGGTGGATGGACTGCCCTCCATGAAGCAGCCTACAATGGGAACGTGCCGTGTGTATCTACTCTATTGTCATATGGTGCCTCAATTGACATACAAAACAGTGATGGTGCCACACCACTCTTCACTGCGGCACAGTATGGATATTTAGAGTGTGTGGAGCTGTTGGTGAGCCAGCAAGCTGACGTTAACCTTGCAACAACAGATGGTGCAACACCCTTATTCATTGCTGCACAGCAAGGTTACAGTGTTTTGATGACGAGTCTACTGAATGCAGGTAAGGATAAAAGTGCTTCCTTGTCTAAAGTAAATTTGAACAGTATTGAGTAGCAATAACGATATTATCCTTTTCAAATTTCTTGTGCATCTTGTGCTACAAATAGCCATCTGTCTTAGTTATAATTATCATGTGGTACATTTAGGGAACCAGGGGGGGATGAAAGCAGGCTCGCCTTTTTAGCTGCACTATGGAATTTGTTCTTATCTATTAGTTGGAATTCTTCTGAGATTTTCACTAAAATAATATTTTAATTAGTGTCTGGAACGGGAATTTTAGCAAAAACTAAAATGATTTTTGTTGTTTGAACATGAAGATTTTTCATTACGAATGATTGCTGTGGTTATGTATGCAATTTAAGCATTGGCAAAAAAAGAACCTTGAAAATCAATTTCAGATTTTAACATAACTTGTGACCTCTGCGATACCGGTGCAGCATTAATCAACTAATTATCATCTTCATCACTTGCACCATCACTATCTATTTATAGCAATTATCAGGATTGTTATCATCATTAGTAAATATTCTAACAGACCAAATTCCTCACATTAGGAGCTGATCCAAAAATAGTAACAGATGATGGTTCGTCCCCCCTCCACGCGGCAGGAGAGCATGGTCATATAAGTTGTATGAAAGTCTTACTTAAAGCTGATCTGGACCCAGAAGTAAAAACAAACAATGGCACAACAGTGCTGCACCTTGCAGCACAGGAAGGTCACATTAAGTGTGTTGAAGAACTATTGTCCTATAGTGTTTCTGTAGATGTAGCACTTCCTGGAAATAGGATGACACCACTCTGCCTGGCATCCCGAGGTCAGATGGAGTGTTGCAAGCTTCTTCTTAAGGCTGGGGCAGATCCTAACCATAAATACGAAGATGTTGATTTGTTACCAAAAACTCCACTAATGACTGCCATTGAGGAAGATTACGCTGGGTGCACCCAAGTGTTGCTTGAATTTGGTGCAGATGTTAATAAGGCAACATACACGTCACCACTAATTATGGCAACACAATTCTCATCTACAAAGTCATTAAAATTATTGCTTGAACATGGTGTAGAGGTTAATTATGTTGACAGAGGACGAAACTCTGCTTTAAGTTTGGCAGTTACAAGACTTGGCTACTCATTGTCATCTCAAGAACCCATTCAGCAGTTGGAATGCATTAAACTGTTACTGAAGGCGGGGAGTGCTGTTAGTTCCCTCTTCAATGAATCGCCATGTATGGCTTTTCGTGATCCTTCAGCGCCCATAAATCCAGATGTTGTCAAACTTTTAGTCGACTTTGTAACTAGTAGCAGAGAAATTCAAAAGATTTGCTATGAACATCAATCCGAAATTAAATGGCAGGAGCTTATAAAAATCATCAACTCACCCCGATCTCTGCAGCACTTGTGTCGGTTCGTCATTCGGCAGAAACTTGGCTACAAACGGTTAATGAAAATTGATGCTCTTCCATTACCTGGCTGTTTAAAGAGCTTTGTAAAGTATTCGTTTTTGTAATCCACGATGAGTAGGTTTGTACTTTTGTAAAAATATTTTTTGAATGTTATGAATTGAAGCAAGAAATTTTTCAGATCTAGTTTTTCATTTTAGATGTTTTCAAGTCAAGCATTCGACCATTCGCGTGGTTAAAGTTGTGTGGGCCGTAGGTTCGATTCCAATTTGGAGCTCAGATTATTTTCCGAGTTCTTTTTCCTTTATTCATTTCTATTATTTGTCAATCATCCTTTTGTATTTTTACTAGAGACTTAATCAAAAGTGACTGCATGATGCAAATTAAACACATGCACTAATTACTGCTATTCAGTAATGGAAACGTAAGGCTTGTGGGATGTTTAAAATCACCATGTAAAGATAGAACATACGAGCTAGTAACTAACTTGAAGCCACTAAAATTGTCACTGGTGGTAACAGGCATTACCCCAATTTAAGTGGCTTCAAGTAGGCTACTAGTACGTATGTTCTATCTGTACTAGATGCTATTCAAGAAATTGTGTGAGACAGACCGTGTTTCATTTATTAATTAAAACATGCTCCACGTGCCTTTATATTCTGATGAAAACCAAGGCGAACGTTTGGGTGAATTCGAAAGCAGATCAATGAAAACCCCGAGACGCAGTCGAGAATTCCCACAAACTTAGAATTATTATTTTCCGACCTAACCAAGAGATTAGCATCTTTCTCAGAGAAAAAAGATATGCAAAGCGTGTATGTATAGTTTTATTTCTTTCATGAAACTCTAAATTCTCACAACTCGCTCACGCCGATTTCTTACTTAATAGCGCTTTGAAAATACACTTGTTAACCAATCAAAACGCACTTAGCATCCAAGTTATTTTATAGATCCAATATATGAGTTCCCGTGGCTCAATGGTAGAGTTTCAGACTAGTGTACTGAAGGTCGTGAGTTTGATTCCCATCTAGAACTCAGAGTTTTTTTCTGATTTGATTTATCAAAGTATGAATTTATATAGGATATTTAACAACTGATCTAGAATTGTTTTTAACGCCCATGAAAAGGAAAAACAGCCCTGACATTTCAAACGTTCTTCCTTTGTCTGATTGAAAGTGAACGATAATGAAAATTAATATTTAATGCATTTATACAGCGCTTATCCAAATGTTCTAAATTTATCCAATCTTCTAGTAACTTAATTTAAATTTCATATTTTGGCCCCTGGTACTTTTAGCTTTTCAGTTATTTTAGAGTGCTAATACCCCAAGGTTACGATTTTCTCTTTTGTTATTTTACTGTATAATACTTAACGATATGGGGCAAATGAAAGTTGTTGTTGTTGTTCTAAGCGCTTTACACGTGAATAAAGGTTCAATTTAGGATCCTAGATAGTCCGCAACAGCTGCTCGCGTATTCGAAATATTAAGAAATGACCTCAAAATAACAGGCACCGGGATCAACATCGCACCCACGCTCATTTCACTGTCATAATTACGTCAGTGAAATGAGCCCGGGATATTTACCGTGCTCTTTTCGATTAGAGCATGGGTTCTTTTAAAGGCCCCAGACAGAGGGTCGGGAGACTGGGCCCAAGGTTTAAAGTCCTTATCCGAGAAGACCTGTGAGTTTAACATGCGAAAGCAAAAGCAGGTTGGTGAAAAGCCGGAGTTGTAAAAAGGAATATACATTGGAAATGGTGCGTAGACTACGCAATACAACGTGTGAGAGAGAAAATAAATGAAAAAAGGGAAGACAAAAAATAAGGATAAAGAAAGATGAAGAGAGATTATGAGCAGCTTAGCTTCCGGCAGATGCAGCATGGAATTCATACATACCTAGTTACTAGGATGAAAAGTTGAGCTTTGGTGAAAAAGAAGCTCACACAATTATTTAAATTTCGGCACAGCCAGGGATCGAACCGGGAACTTTGTGCATAGTTGCAAAGCAGAGATCTTATCAACTGCGCTTACCACGACGTATTTCCTCCAATATACGCCTAGGAGTCAATTACACGCCGCCCTCTGATAATAGATGCCGCATCAATTTATATAGAAATGACAATAAACGCCTCCCTTTAGTAAACGCCCGTTCCAAAAGAATAATTGCAGGAAAATAAGACAATGAAACGTTATCCATATTCAAAAAAAAAAAAAACACAAAAAGCTTGTAGATACATGTTTACCAAAGTGTGACTTTGACTTCCAAGATGTAAAAAAATACATGAAGTATGTATTTTTACACGATCGTTCTTGTCTTGCCTCAAGAATGAGTCTACCACCACTGTAGTAATTTGATTGTTCATAAAAACAAGAATCATTTTAAATTTGCCCTGTTTTTAGCTATGAAGCCTTGCATGGGAACTTTGTAGTGGAACATTCAAATTGTCATATACTTTTGCCCCAGAGCTTGCTAAGAGTTTGGCTGCAAAATAGACGCCTCACTCAGTTTACACGCCTCCCTCCAATACTTGTATACTTGTTTATTTTATCATGCAGAAGATTGTAAACTATCATGCAGAAGATTGTAAACTATCATGCAGAAGATTGTAAACTATACCTGTAAGCGGAGGTTTCTGATTGTATATTGCATAAAGCTATAATAAAATTTCCATCATTATTATTATTCTGTCCGTTGGAACAGCTCAGAGCTATTGAAATTCTAATTTTTGATTATTATTATTATTATTTTAATTAATTTTTTTAAAATTTTTTATTCTATTTTATCTAATTTTTATTTTATTTAATTTTATCTTTTGATACCTTGTAAATATGCATTTATATTATATTACTCATGTATCATTTCAAGTAGGCAGTTGTTTATTGCCTATAAGTAGTGAGATTTACAACTGTATTGATAAGCAAATAGTTTCCATTATTACCTACAGAAATTTGAAAGGAACGAGCGTACTACGTTAAGGATACTATGCTAGATAAATCTAAACGATCGCGCATTAACAGTGTTTTACTTGAGAGGCTGCACCCGCCGGACCTTTCAAATGCTGTCCGTTGACACTTTAATCAAGGTCAGGTTGTACGGGCATATACAGAAAGAAGGGTACATGGGCAAATATAATTAGGAATCAAACGACTGATGGAGAGAGCAAGAGAGGTAGACCTTAAAAGATCTGGGCTCAATGTACTCGTGATGATTTTAAGATCGCAAATTTAAGAAGTAATTGCCCAAGAAAGGCAAAAATGGAGGTCGGCTACACGACGCAGCGTCTAACCCACAGTAGTGGTCAAAGAAGACGTAAAACTGGATAGCAAGTGTGAGAGTGGGTGAATTAAGTCATATTTCCGTACGCACAAAACGAAATTGAAAGTAGCGCAAAACAGTGACAAACCATGACACAACTGCTGCTGCTGCTACTGCTGCTACTGCTACTGCTACTGCTGCTGCTACTACTGCTGCTGCTACTGCTGCTGCTACTGCTGCTACTACTGCTGCTGCTACTACTGCTGCTGCTACTGCTGCTGCTGCTGCTGCTGCTACTGCTGCTACTACTGCTGCTGCTACTACTGCTGCTGCTACTACTGCTGCTGCTGCTACTGCATGCTGCTGCTCCTACTACTACTGCTGCTGCTACTGCTACTACTACTGCTGCTGCTGCTACTGCTGCTGCTACTACTACCGCTGCTACTACTGCTGCTGCTGCGCCAGTCACCCGTGAAACGACAAATACATGCACTTATTCTGTTTTGTTGTCAGTAGTCTCAAAGCTAACGGCCAGATAAAGCTAAAATTAAATCAATTATCCCGGAAAATCCCAAATAGCTACAGGCCTTGAGTTTTGCCAAATAACGGAAAACACGCTGCGGTTTGGCGAGTAGGTTTGTGGCGTGCGACTGGTCAGAAATAACATTCCTGACATATTTTAGGTGTTCACGGTTTTTCCGGTCACACTGTTAAGAGGTGCCGGCATCATGTTTTAAAGACATTAAACTTTTAGTTAAGTCACACGAATTACAATCGCTTTGCTGTTATGATCGGTAAATAATGTTTGTTAAACAAACTAAGTCCCAATTTTACAAGAGTTGTCATGTACACCAAATAATCATAGCAATTTGTGGCACACCAAATAAAACCTTTTAAACCAGACTGTCTTGAAATTGCTATATTCATTTCAAAGGCACATACAGAATGACTCTATGAAGCATCTCAAATATTGTCAGTTGAATTTCTGACTTTAAGTTTGTTCTATCGGCTTCCTGGAATTTTGATTATATGTATATCTACCCTGCCCAAGTCACAGGTCGGTGACCTTTTACTGTCTGCATTGCAATTCTTTGTACTGCTTTTTCCGGCATCATTAATGAAACACCATTGCTTTAAGCACCATTCACAGGTCTCCATTGGCTAACAATTACCAGCATCTACCACCATTAATTTCTTGTTGATCATCCTGTGTTCAAAAGTATTCCCTTTTAAAAAACGATTACTGAGTAAACAATCTATGTTGCTGATCTTCTTCATCTTCATCTTCAGAATTGGAACCATAATCTGACGGCGCTGGCGATGGAGGAGCAGAGCCTGGTCGTGGATAGTTGAAATGAAACTAGAAATGGAAGAAAATATGGCAATTTTACTAAAAATATATTACACCTCTCCCACAAAGTTTAATTATTGCATTAGCATCACAAAGGGATAAAAGCGTCCAAAGAACTGGCTTTGTTCTAATTTTCGGTATATATTGTACATTTTTTATCATTTTTGTAAATTTTGTGATTCGTTCTTGATGATGGTTTGAAGTAAAACCGAAATGTAAACGTACTCTCTTTATCTCTTTATGGGTAAATTATGTGGATAAAACAAGTATATGTGTTAACGGCAAAGAAATAATGGAATCACACAATTTAAAACTCCTAGGCGTAACTATTGATTGTAGTCTTAATTTTAATTTGCATATTAGTATTGTTTGTAAGAAAGCTAGCCAGAGAATTGGTGTGATAATGAGGTTAAGAAATCTCATTCCTACTACGGCCAGATTACATCTCTTAAAGGCAACTATTCTCCCTTATTTAACATATTGCCACCTGGTGTGGCATTTTTGTCGAGTCTCCGACACCCGTAGATTGGAGAGAATACAGAAGCGTGGACTGCGTGCTGTATTTAAAGACAAGAAGTCTAGCTACCAACAGCTGCTAAAGAAAGCAAAACTACCATCG
>JANCMA020283370.1:0-12275 GCA_024336925.2 Zoanthus solanderi | reverse complement strand
ATTTTTGTAATTAAAAAACAGGAAAGCTAAAATTCCTTTTTAATAACCCCATTTCGGTTCCCTACTTCCAAAAGCCATAAAGAATACAGTTGTTAAAAAATTAAAACAATTCCTTCGAGCCGGATTCGAACGAGCGACCTAAGGATGACGATATCACTTGTACAGTCCTCCGCTCTACCAACTGAGCTATCGAAGGGCTCTATACAAAACTTACCTGTTAGAATAAGATGATACATAGAGATTCATAACTTAACTTAAGGTAATAAATAAACTTCATTTTTGTAATTAAAATACAGGAAAGATAAAATTCCTTTTTAATAACCCCATTTCGGTTTCCTACTTCCAAATGCCGGAAAGAATACAGTTGTTAAAAAATTAAAACAATTCTTTCGAGCCGGATTCGAACCAGCGACCTAAGATCCCTCCTGCCCCTTCCTTCCTTTGGAATCCCATAAAATTATCCGCCCCTCCGCAAGTTCAGAAAACCAAACAAGCTAGAGTTCGTTATACACACAAAACTGCCAAACTTCCAATTAAGGAAATATCTCTCCCAGATACTTCTCGTTGGTCCAAGTAGCACTAAAGTCTATTAAAAGTAAACTGAGCTTTCAGGGTAATCCCGACACGCTTCATAGTGTAACGGCGGCTATATTTTTTTGTAACAAATCTGAATTTAACTATTTTCAAATCAGTATTCGCTAGTATTCTGATGATAGCAGTTGTTTCTGTAAATGCAAGGACCAAATTAAACACCATGACGGGTGTCGTGATTGCTCTAAAAGTATTTAAAATGTAGTAATGATTCGACAACTGCATTTGGGAGTGAATATAGTATGTTTGTCTTTGCTTAAACAAAAATGCTGTATTCTGCAAGTTTATAAAACATTTCTGAACTCCAGACTGCCGAGGTTTTAAATATGTTTGAATAATAAAAAATCCATAATCTAGAATTGTATTTGAATCATAAAAGTCATTGCTTGCGCTAGTCACAGGAGATGTCTACTTCCGTGTACATATAAGGTAATACATTAAGATTTACATAGAGGGACTTTCCAATGCAAAAGTAGATTAAGATTTCTTTTCATTTTCGAGTTGTGTCTTTGATTTCAAAACTTCATGAAAATCTTACTGAGATTTTAAAGAATATACAATGACTAACAGTCGCATTGTTAAAACACGCTATCTGAAAGTTTACGAGCAATAACATTTACGGGTGGCTGCTGAATGCACAAAAGAGATTAAATGAGAGTTAAAACAATAAAGCATAAAAAACTCATAAAAACAGAATCTGAGAAAGTGAAATAATGTGAATGCTTTGTGGTTTCTAGCACATGTGCATAATAGGCGATTAATTTTAAAATCATTGATTAACTAAAACTTTGTATAAAGTTCTCGACCTTGTTTCACTATTATTACCTTTGCAGTTCCCTCCCTTTAAAGGTACTGTGTAGACCCAGTAGTTCTAAGAATAAAGGACATAAATAATTTTTTTTGAAATAGGCGTGTAAAAGGAAGCAAGCCTAAGTAGAGACGTAAAAAGTTATTATTACGCCTCAGCTAAAAACGTACTGATTTTGATCAATATTGATTTTTAACTTACGTTAAGACAAATCATGGGATTGGCTCCTAATAAAAAAAGAAAGCCTTATGAAGTTACTGATTGGCCTTAATAGAAACGTTGCTTGTTTCTTTTGCACATTTCTAAATAAGTTGTAATTAGAATCGTATACCGAAATAGTTTTCGTGTTTGATTTTACATTAATGTTGGTTTCCAAAGTTGATTGGGTTAAATGTGGTCTGTTTTTCAAATTAAGACAATATATATGTACGCAATGTGGATATGAGACTTGTGTATGTTTTAAAGATTCACGGTTTAATAATTTTCATATTTTGTTTTATATTGCATCTGTAATTGCTATTAAAACTGTAGTTTTTATTCTTATAAAGATTTGTCCTACACAAAAAATATTAGTTTATTTTCTAAATCTTTTGTTCTACCAGCTATTGCGAGTATTAATTTTACCCAAAAAATCATGAAAGCATCCTGTTTACTTTAGGTAGGATCGGTAAATACTAAGTGGGTTTGCCCATTTTATTTGCGTAATAAAGCTATTTTTGTCCCTTTACCCCGGAAGTTTTGTGCTAAGCTAGTCCCAGTAGCCTCGCAGCCTATCACGACGGAGACTCGGGGAAAACCCTTATGAATGAGAGCTCAAATAAAATATGTGCTATGACATTTGATAAACATTTGTGCATGAATGTTACAGCAAGAAGGATCGAACTAAGTACAGGAGTTAAGAATTTAAACGTCTTTGCACTTATCTGACAGCTCATCTTTCTCTGCAGTGTTTAATTGTCTTTAAAACTGAATCGACAATGATCAAGCCCAGTTGTAAATATAATGGTGGAGAATATCGAGAGAGGAAGAGGCTTCGAGAATGGCTGATTGACATGATAAACAGTAACACTGTGCATGGTTTGCGCTGGATTAATAGAGAGGAGCGGACCTTCAGAATAACGTGGAAACACGCTGGTAAACCAGACTTTGAGCTGGAGAAAGATGCAGTTTTGTTCCGTGAGTGGGCGAAACATACAGGCAAGTACAAAGCAGGCGAGCAACCAGACCCTTCGACCTGGAAAACTCGCTTTAGATGTGCCCTGCACAAAATGCCGGACGTTGAAGAAGTGAAGGTACCGCATAGCCTCGACCATCCTACCGAGCCATTCAGAGTTTTTAAAATCCTTCCCAAAACCAAAGGTGAGAATTACAGTTTTAAAACAAATTGTAATTCAACTTCCTTATCAAAATCTATGTATTTATTTTTTATTTATTTTCCATTTATTTTCTGTTTTGCTTTATTCACGTACCTCCAAAGTTCTTCCGCAAAAAATTACATCACTGAAGTGTTGATGAGTCCCGATTATATAACAAACCTGAAAAATCATTTATTTGGTCAAGTGGTAAATACTGTGTATGGATTTCTCAAAATGTTAACACTAACTTCCATACTTGCATGTAAATGCGATCTACATCTCGCTGTTTATGTAGTATTATACTCAATGGAAATAATGTTTTTTAAAGTTCTTTCTCTTTACTTTTAGTTTGATATCAGTTTTGGAAAAAAAGTTTTGTTTCTATTATTTTGTTGCACCAGTCAGTTGTTGCACTCATGCGGAACCTAACTTTATACCCGTGAAGACTACGAACATATTATAATCTGAGCTGACACGTGGTTAAACTGTGTTCGCTTCCGTCTCCAATGAAATTAGCCTGAAACATGTTTTTGACATGTAGAAAGTCGTCATGCATAATACAAGACTTGACTGAAAAAATCAAAACTAAAAACAAAAATAACTTATTACCTCTTTATAAGACAACCGGAAGTCTTTGTACTCGTACATTTTTGGCAAGCACTAAACAGATATTGATGGACCACTTAGTTGTCCGTATATCCGTTGATAAAACTTGAATTTATACAACACGACTAATTTTCCGGTTCTATTTTTTTGCCCTTAAAGGCAAATCGCGCGGTTTTCTAAGACATCAGACATGAAGCGGAAATCGAATTAAACAAAGCTTTCAGATCTTTTTGTGTTTACACTAACAACAGCCTCATTTATATTTGTCGAACTTTTTAAATTGATTTTACCCTTGCTGTGAAACTGTTACAAGATTGAATATAAATGCTTCGAAAACTGAGTTTAGAAATTAATTCTTGACACAAACATTTGGCATGAACTGAGGCCGTAGAACTGTATTGTTTAGGGGACTCCCCATTATAAAACATAACGTCATAACAAAGAAATGATTTTATCAACTGTTACTAACGCACGAGCAAGATAACGACAAGAGTTCATATTAGTTATGCGGAAAAACACTTCAGTTCGTTTTAGCATAAAAAAGATTTTTACTGCATTATAATTTAATCTGGCAGACACCCAAGATAGTTTTTCTTTGGGTCCAAACTTGGGCACGTATATATATGTATCTGTGTAACATTTAGGTGAGGGAAATACCCTCAAAAAAGCACCCGCGTGATCACCCACAAATATTGTGACACCAAAACTAATATTTAAAGTAAGCACCAAAACTCCCCAAACTTTTGAACAAGGATTGAAATTCAAAAGCTATTTTAATTAACATTGAATTTCGATTAAGTAAATACATAAACGGCATTCTGCGTTCAGTGCATGAATAATTTTTAAGTTTTACACCGTAATGCCAAATGGAGAGGAAAATGTTCACTGATGTTTCGGACTGTAGTTCTTCTTCGGAGTAAATGTGACGATGGACTACAATCCGAAACGTCAGTTAACATTCTCCTCCGCAACACTGTGTAAAACGTAAAAAATTAGCAAAGTATTAAGTTAGTACACCTTTGTAACAAATGAAAACGTTGATTCCCTTATAAACATTAGCAATTTTGATCTCTGAAACTCTTCAGGAAAAGGCTTAAGCAGCTATTGCCAATTACTTAATGTTATTTATTTTGTTATGCAATAGCGAAAAATAAACATTTTTATGCACACCTCAGACAGTAAGAAGTCCGGTGTGGATGAAAATCGTGGTTATTAGAGCAAATCTCTCTTTTGTTCAAATGCCCACACACAAAGTACTGTGACAATTGTTGAGGAAAGTCATTAAATATTTATCATTCTTTCTGCATTGTAAATAAGCTCTTGTTTTTCTAATCTGAAAAGCTAAATTGAATTCCAAACTGTTTCTGGAAACTCCCCTAGACTTTTGTAATCATAGGGGCTTAGTTCGGCATTGACGGCAAAACCGGTAAACGCTTCTTCGGTAATAACCTAAATTTTATTGTAGCTCCCTCCCTAGGGTTTAGAAGATATTTAAAATAAATTAGCGGTTTTAAGCCATTGTGGGTGCAAAAGTGTTAAAAAAATTTAGAATTTTATTACTTGTTAGTTATTCAAGCAAACAGTTTACAGGCAAAGCGAAACAATTTGTTATAACGCAAAACTTACTCGCCTACAGCCACGGCATTTTAGTTAGTAATTTTGTGCTTCTTTATAATTAATATTAATGTATTAAGTAGAGTTATTCTTATTGCTAGGCAAGGCTCGTGGCATAAACATCGATTTAAATCCTAATGTTAGTGGACACAAGGTTTCATATAACATGTATTTTTATTTGGACTCAAAAAACTTATTTAGATTATTTAGGCATTGATTTTATCCCAACTGTATTTTACAGATACAACGACACTCGTGAGTTTAAAATTTTTCACCAATTTTTGTTATATTTTTTTATTAGGATCCCAGTCACCAAAGAGAAACTCGACCTCACCCAAGCCAGGATACCTGAAATCACAAGGGGGCCGCCCCCAGAAGGAACTAAGCACTGCGGTAAGTAATTAAGATTGTTACATAATGAGCCTAATTATCGCTTTTTGTGTTTTTTCAAAAGTTTACCAAGCCCACGAAAATTCTCATTAAAGGATTATAAGACAAACAAAATGAACGGTCGCTTTATAATATTTCAACTGGTCCAAAAGTTAGATTGAATACCAGAAACCATCGCCACTCCTCAAGACACTGGTGTGAAATTGGTTTTGGTAGCAAATAGAAATACTTTAACTATTTTAATACACAGCTATAATAGTCCTTATTTTCCCTAAAGCCTGCTTCACACTAGCGACGTAAGCACAAGCGCAAGGTGATTGCGCTTACTTTTTGTCGCTTCACATTAGAAGATTTCTGACACAAGCGCAGTCGCAAGCGCAAGACAAGCACAAAAAGACAAAATTTTCCTTTTTCTTGCGCTTGCGCTTACGTCGCTGGTGTAGTGTGAAGCAGGATTAAGAACACGAATGCAACAGGATTCTGTTGTTCTCCGAGGATGAGGTTAAGTCCTAGCTTTTAAATCTTTTTTTTTTTAGCTGTGTGTTAACTTAATCTCTCCTGCGTTTTCACCCGAGTCGCAAGTAAACACGCATAATTGGTCTTTAATTTAACTTTTTCTTTCTTACGTGCAAAATGTAAAAAACCACAGGCAAAAGCAAGTGTTGAATCATGAAAGATTTGGTTCAGCAATTTTTACATAACCTTGCTGACCGCAGCACAGCAACGGAAGTCGCTAATTGTCTTTATTTGGAACGCGGAATTTTCATTTTACTTTGTGACACTATAAATTCCAGATAAGGACTGATCCAGTCCCTCATACAAATAATATTGTGAGTTGTTATTTAAGATTTCCTTGACGATGGCATATAAACACTACATACATATGTATATAAAATTTTACAATATTTCGGCAAGCCAATACTTGTCTTATATTTCTTTACAACGCACTGGGTTATTTACTTGATACTTATTTAATTACATTTAACATATCCAGCAAGATCTTGTAGATTCGTTGTACACTGACAGTTCTGTTGTATGTGGCATTATTACATGAGCCTCCACCAATGAGAGCACCGGAAAATCTATAATCACCTAAGTAATTTTACTAAAGTTTTATATTTATGCCGCGTAAATTTGGAGGCATTATCTCTTTGCTATAGGTTTTGTTTTATTCTATTGTTTTATGGCTATGGCGTGATAACTGAGCCATATCGATGGCTTGACTAATGCAAATCATTATTCATATATTAAATAAGAATGATATCACAAGTATGAAAAGTTAATTTGGAACGCCAATCCACAAATAACTTGACTAGGTATTGATACACGTGTCATTTAATGCCAAGCGCTACTGAGTGCTGACGAGGGAGAGAATAGGAAGAACTAGACTTAGTTTTTCTAAAATTATAAAAAAAGTTGAAATAATTTCTTTTGTTATATTCTATAGTTCCAGCCAATCAGAGATGGTGTCTTTAGTTCTTATCCGATCAGCCAATCATCTTACGAGCTCAAAGGAAAATTCTTCATTGGTAATCAGTTTTCAAGCACAGCGGACCTAAGAAGCCAGCCAAATGTGTTCCCTGACGATCGCTATGATGATCTCGAAAACATAACGCCCACCATCGGTATATATGACGCGGATTATGCCCAAGAGGTCACAGTCAGTACTTGCACCAGTCCCTCCAGTGACACTGCACAAGCTCTGACAAATCAGGCCGAAGAACAGTTTTGTTTCCAGGAAAAAAAACTACAACATATGAACAATATGCAAATCGGGAATCAGTATTCTTACAATTTCTACCCCACATTTTGCTATCAACACAAACCGGACATTTATGGGTATTCTAGTTCTGCGGGCAATTTTCAGCCCAATGTTGATTCACTTAAACTAGACATAAATACCCTACTCGGTTTACAAGCAGATATGTAATCTAACGTTGCCAAGCAACGTTGTACATTCGTGGTTTATGATAATATTTACTCGCTTTACTTACAGCGAAATGATAACTGAATCTTTGCTTTCAAGTTACTTCATTAGCGTAGAACTGTTGGTAGCGAATGAAGAGAGATGAACCGCACAGTTTGAGTTTAAATCACTAAGGCTAGACAAGCGAACCAGAATTGACGTAACAAAGCCGTTACTTTAACATAGATTCTTTGTGCAACTATCATCAATTCGCAGAAACATTTAGTTCATCGAGTAAACAGCTTACCTTGCAAATTAGTTTTCAGAATTTTCTTAAAACCATTGTTTTAGTTCCTTTTTTAGAAACCTGGCACATATGGAAAAAGAGAAAATTTTAAATGTAACAAAACCATTAACTAACTTGTACCAAAGTGATTTGAAGGCAACTGTACAAATCTATTTTAAAACCAGAAGGCAAAGTGAATATCTGCATGATGAATATACACCAACCAGATATTCACCGAGTGTGAGGCGAATAATTGTTTTAGTAGAATTACTTAGGTGATTATCAGAGAGAAGAAATAACCGTCATCCAAAAAAATGAAAACATTCACAAAATATGAGGCGGCCGTTTTGAAATTTGTTCTCACGCCGGCTATAATTACCTCGCGCGAGGTGATTATAGCCGGCATAATGAGCCTCCACCAATGAGAGCACCGTAAAATCTATAATCACCTAAGTAATTTTACTAAAGTTATATATTTATGCTGCGTAGATTTGGAGGCATTATCTCTTTGCTATAGGTTTCGTTTTTTTAAAAGCCTTAGTTCACAGTGTTTATATGTTAAACAGGTGAACAAAGAACAAGTGGTGTAATTCGATCAAATATCTTTCCTTTTCTTTAGGTTAAGTTCGCATTCATTCTTTTAGTTTTATGGCTATAGCGTGATAACTGAGCCGTATCGATGGCTTGACTAATGGAAATTCATCTTTAAGCATACCGAATATGATGTGAAACTGGAGATCCGGTCGAGAAATTGTTTTAGATTTTGGTATCGATTGGGTTTTGTTTAAAGGTTGTGTTAAAACTCCGATTATGGGAGTTATCAATTTGAATATCCATTTTTAATAAGTATAATCGAGTATAGTGTTATTTTAGGAAGCTTCCTCGCCATCTAAACTCGGTTTTGAAGTATCACTTGATAAGTGTTTGTTTATTTTCTTTTTTTTAAGAAAATTCTTCAAAATGAAGATGGTTTGACATTTACAGTTACTTATTACAACGACTAGTGATGCTGTTGTGCAGTCATATACAAACAAAGTTTCAAGTAATAAACAACAACATTGATATTGAGTTTTTTAAAAAGGTAGAATAAGGTAAATATGAAATAAAGTCAAAATTAAGATCTTCATGCAAATGTAATGACTTCGTTTAATTGGGGATGTACTCCCATATCTTAGCTATGTGCCGGCATGTGCAGGCATGTGCCGTTTAGTTCAGAGTATGGTTTCAGTTCGGACCATCCAGTCGATACAGGGCGAATGAAAACATGGAACTTTTGTCAAAAAAGTTTGCAATATTTACAAACTGTTTAGTATAGATTGCAACAATTCTTCCCTAATGAGAATTGGATTGCTGGGTTTTGATGTACGTATATTTTTTCCTGATTCACAGGCCTGACCTCTTTTTTTCAAATGCATTTGGTAATCGGCGCTATTTCTTTATCAGTATTTAAATTTCCTTAGAACATGCAGACAGCAAGACTATTCATTGTCCCAGTCTAAGGTGGTTTTCTATGATTAGTTTAGAAGAGGTTGGGGATTGGATTTGCTACTTTAGAAAAGGATATCAAAATCAAACCATTTCTAGTCTAGAACGAAGTCAGATTCGTGAATGTCCAGCGACACAACCTCATTTAAAATTCTCGTGAATTAAAACAGCCAGCTAAAAGCTAACTGTTCATTATTCTCAAAGTTGTAGCCCAATACCGACTCGAAAAACATATCCGTTCACTGACAACTTTACAAAGGGGGCCCGTAAAGGGGTAAAATGAGAATTGGGATTGGCAGGTTTTGCCCTGGGAAAATGGGGTTCAAGCCACTGGGACTGGGATTTGGTCACTGGGAATGGGAAAAAAATGTTAGAAATAAAAAATGGGAATGGGATTGGTAACCCCCTTCAGGACCCTCGACAGAGCAATCCTGTAGAGATTCGCATCGCAAAACCATGCTTTAAAAATAAACGGCGTTTCGGATCTATGAAGCCTTCTGGTCTGAAATATATAAAATAGAAACTGTACTGATAGATTCCGGTATATAAAATGCCGCATTTACGTAGGATCAGAAAAGGTCTAACAGCCATGTACGAATATGAGTAATGAATGAATTGCTGGAAAACTACGTTGAAATTAAGTTGTCAGTGAACCAATATGAATAGGAGCTCCGATTAAGGCAGCAACTTCAACCGTAGTCTGCTTTTTCGTCCTTTTTAGGACTCGTCAGAAACAGCTGTCTGCGGCTGAAGTTGCTGGCTTAATCGGTCAATTACGGTAATAAAAGTTTGGAGGATAAAGATAATTCGAATGAGATTATTCTTACAGGATTTTTTCTGAAAGTTAAAGGAGACGTTTCTTTTCTTGATGTTCAAAAGGGGCGCCGTTTGACCCTGATGACCCCCCTCCCCGAACGACGCCTCTAGCTCTGCCGTTGCTGCATGCATTGCTCATATTGCTAGAGCATAAACTGCAAAAACTGTACTTTTGAAAATGTGTTGGCGTTCAACCTGTGTTTTATTTTTAACTTGTGAGATCAATTAACAAACAAATTGAGTAAACCTACTCAGATTTGGCTGATTTCTGGGGTGCTGGTTCATCATTGCAGAAGAGGAGTCAGATTAATGGAACTAGTTTTCAAAAACTACTCAAAAATTTGATGAAAAACTATTTGTGATTTATTTTTGTCTTTTCCTTTCTAAAAGACAGATTATGGATTTTAGCCCTTTTGATAGCAAAATGTCTGATCCTCTCCCTCTACGAGTACATTTGCCACCCATGCTGAAACAACTAAACATCGGTTTATGCACCCGATGACGACTGATTAGCTAGATTCACGTACCCCTGAAGAGCAAAAGTGCACAAATATAAGGTTTAAAAAATGTTGCTCCGACAATGTAACTATAGCCTGCGTGGGTCATGATATCCAAGCTTTGAAATCACAACTAACGAATTTTAGTTTCGATTTGTTCTGTCTTTTGACCTACGTAGTAAAATTGAAGAAACCCTTTTAATTCGTGATTTAAAGCCTGCCATTAATGTTAACATTGGCAGTGAAAACCTTTTCCTTTATTAATTTGATTCTCATTATCTTTATAGTTTACTAATTTGTTACTTATTGTTACCACTCTCCGCTTTCAATTTTATATTGTATTGTTTTTTTGAAAATAAATTGCATTTTATCCCATTATTTTGGTATATACGAAAACAACTATCATATCTCCCTCGGTAAGACTCCATTAATTCACAAAGCTAGAAAAGCTGCTCTCATTACCAGAGCCAAAACTATTGAACCTAATGGTTGAGATAAAGGACACTAACCAGACACTTCCGGTCCTGTCAGTTTTCCTTATTTGTAAACTAAAAACTTCTGATGTAATGTTCATCCATTTATACACCTGAAGATCAAGAAGGCTGGTAATGGCCAGCCGAAATATTGTGATTATAATATGTCACAATGTCATATTGGCTTTGCTTTTTCATTGTTTGAACCTCTGAGGTCAATGTTAGAAATATTCATCAAGATAACCATATCTTTTATGAGTCTTTCAGCTTTGTTTTATGGGTCAAACGCTGCCAATGCCACTCTGGACAACAGAAATGATCGATGAAATTTAGCCACCGCTCAGCCAAATTGTATAACGGCTTGGATATAATTATTATTATTAAAATATTTATTTTATATTTACTTTAAAAACTTTATTACTTGGCTATCAAAAATTTGCTATGTAAAAATTGTTATTATGTACTTGATAAATGAAAAGCTCCACAGGCCGGAAGTGCTCAATAAACTGTAGGTATGGATGGATGGGCATGGTGGGCGCATTTGGACAGGAGAGACTCCGACCACAAGGTTCCCAGTTTGATCCCAGCTCTGCTAAGATGTGAATATTTCTGTAGCCTTCTTTTCCGCCTAAGCTAATTCAGCTTTCCATCCTTCTGGGGTAAGGTAAATGAGTAACAGCGTCTGTTGGGAGCTAACCTGCGATGGATTAGTGTCCCATCCAGGGGGAGTCAAAGACTCTCACCCGCTTAACTCTACAAGTACCGGAGATGGACGGGGCCATGGGCCTCTGGGCTCGTAAAGGATTTAGCTTATGTACGTATGTATGGAAACTACCTCAACCTTTCCTTCTATGTTGCAGAGAATGCGTTCACTCAGTAGCTATCGCTTACACGGCGGCATGGAAAGTTTTCGGCTAGTTTATAAAATATAAGCGCCAGTAACTTATCATTTTTCTCGATATGGGCATGTAATTAAAGAAATATAAAACCATGCAGTTACACCCAATTTGAACTTTATTATTTTTCTTGATGTTTACATGTTGCTAAGTAATGTGAACGCCAGTAAATACAAAAAAATTTGAACTTAATAATTGAACTTAATAATTTTGTTGAATAGTTTTTTAAAACAAACTATTGAGTAAAAGTGCCATTATTAAGTAAAATTTATAATTTAGAAAAATCAAGGTTGACAATCTTTGATGGATTTTCAATTTTCAGTTTACTTATTCATGACATAACACTTCTGTGTACGTAATTTGAATCTTCTTCCTTGGAAACATCTGTTTTTCCGGAAAACAAATAAAATATCACCCTAGTGAAAAAGAACAAGATTTTCCTTTAAGCAGTTTAGTATTTCAATCCCCATATACATTACATACATCTCATTAAATAAAACTTTCCTCTCTTAACGTTTTTGCTGTCACGAAAATAACGGAGCTATCTTATAT
>JANCMA020283265.1:0-12276 GCA_024336925.2 Zoanthus solanderi | reverse complement strand
AGAAGGGTTGACCCGGGTCAGACAACGGGTTCATGTAAACAGTTACAAGCGTTTGACTGGAGAAGGGTTGACCCGGGCTGGCGACCTGACCCGGGTTGGCATCCGACCCGGGTTCATGTAAACGGCCCCTACATACATACATTTTGGAGGTGAATTTAAATTAAGGCGCTGATATACAAAAACGTTAATGTGTTATTATTTGCCAGTATTAAGATAAACGCTCAACTATAATTGTTCAAGAGCAAAATAAAGTTAAGCCGAGACATTCCGGACGATCGCGTGAGACATTGTCTTTTTGTGTGAAGTGCAAGAAATTCGACTTTTTAGTTTTAAAAGTGACATAAATCTTGTAAGCAACTTCTGAAAATGTTATGACTAAATTCTGAAAGGCTAACAAAAAAGATTAATTAAAGATCTTACTTGTTCACGCATCGGAAGAAATTCGACGTTGACGCTTATAGTTATATAGAGTTAGTGAGTTTGTTCTGAAGGGTTTATATTTAGGGTCAGATGGTTAGAAATGACTACAGGCTGCATTAAGGACCTAAACAAAACGCTGTTTTCCATGCAACGTTGAGCAATCCAATCGCAATCGAATTCAGTTTCATATTTTAAAAAATAAGATTTAATATGTTTTTATCAGACTTTTTCCGGGTGTTTTGTGTAATATTTGATCGGCCTTTGGTTGTGTCAATCTAGATACGACGTGCTTAAATGAAAGTATCGCTACTGGTGTACAAACGTTAAACTTTAGCCAATTTTTTTTTTTTTGATCCTGGACTGAGAGTTGTTCAAAGCTGGGTATCTTTAACCCTGGTTTCATATACGATTAATTTATCAAATAATTTCTTTATTAGGAAAAATTTATGTTGTTCAAGAAAAACTGTTCTCAGCACCAAGGTACCAGCACACTAGTCAGCTTATGAGAAAAAAAAAAACATGAGCGATTAAAATTTATAATTTAGTTAACGCTAATTTGCTTTTGGGCAGGCGGACCCAAACCTTTGTTTTATCCAATAAATACTAACGGTTTTGCTTTTATCAAACCTTAGGTCAAAAATCTGGACAACAGAAAATATTGTCAGAAAGTTGCAGCATTTAATCTTGGAGTGGCGGAAGCGATTAAGGTATTTCGACCAAGTGCTGTGTTAAATAAATGTCCAACGTTGTTATAATCATATCTAATAATAACATCGATAATAATAATAATAATAATGATACAGTATGCTCTAAAGTAATAAAGAAAATATTTATTATGCGTTAGTGTTGGGCCGTTAGAAGTATTTGCTCGGAATTGGTAGATTTGGTAACCGATGGTTAAAAAAAACAAGGTTTCACACGCACTATTTACTTTCCCTGGTAACTGCTGTGAGGTGTTCGAAAGGTAATGTTGTTGCCCTAAGCATCTGCCAATCTCGTAGAGAAAAGCTCCACAAATTGCATAATCACTAGCTGGCATTTGTCTAAAGTATTACAGGTTTGTTGAGATTATAGTAAGCTACGACAGGAGCTGATGCAATCAACTGTTTCACTTTGTTAAAGGCTTGTTCCTATGCTTGTGACCAGATGAAGGGAACTGCATCCTGGGTAAACATTCGCAGGGGCCGGATTTCTGAGCTCAGGTTTGCGCAGAACGGTGAAAGGTAGCTTACCATGCCAATAAATAGGAGAGAGCTTGTTTTGTGGTGCCGCCATTTAGGATATGGCTGCTACCTTGTCTGGATCCGGCTTCTGTCCTTGGTCAAAGATTACAGTTCCCACGAACCTGACCTCTTTAGTTTGCAGTTTCTTTGCATTCAGTTCAATGTTGCTTTGATGGCAACGTTCAGGCAGGGTCGTGGTCTCTGTCAGCTTCAGCTTCAGCGATGTCATCGCCCTCGCTTTTTACTAGTATATCCTCTGCAATGCATACGATACCGTCCAGGCCTTCGAGGGCTGAGGCGAGTCTTATTGTGTTCAAACTCTTCTGGAACAATGGCGATGTCAAATGGGAGACGAAGCAATCGATATCTATCATAGGTAGTGTGCACTGTTGTCATCAATGATGACTCTTCATCAGGAGGAATGTGAGAGGGAAACCTTCTTTGATATCAACAAAGGAAAAACATTGATGACTCTTCATCAGGAGGAATGTGAGAGGGAAACCTTCTTTGATATCAACAAAGGAAAAACATTTGTTGCACCTATTTGATGGAGTTCTTCATTAAGTGTGGGAATCTGATGACTTTGTTTATTGATTGGCTTGGATCCATGCACACTAAGACTTTGTTTGGCGTTTCACAAATGAGTTCATTTAAGCACCACATTGATTGCTAACTTACTTAAGCAATTATCCCTTCATTTGGCCATGGAATTGGAGGTAACCTTGATTGGAGCTGAGCAAGTTTTGGAACACGCGATAAGTTGCCATCGACACTTGGTTGAGACAGTTGATACCCTGGGAATGGGTCGATAGCTGGACTACATATCAGGTGTTCATCGATCTGCTCACGAATTCTCCCTAACATTCGCCTCGGTTTTCACCAGGCTATAAAGGTACGGAGAAAATGTTTCGTTTCTTAACTGAGGAGCAAAGAGTAAGTCACTTACAATTGAATAAGGATCATACGCATCCACATCCCAGCTGTGGCTTCATAGCTTGATTGGTTAGAGCGCTGCACTGGCATCACAGAGGTCACAGGGCCAAATCCCGTGAGGGGTTGAACTGCTTTTAAAGTTTTCTTTTGCATTGCTAATTTGCGTTCACATCAGCGACGATTATTACACCGCGCTATTATGGTCTCCATGATTGTTGTGCACACATGGTTGTTCCTTGGCTCCGTTTCTAGCCCCGATTGTTGAACACGCATGATTGTTGCAGGCTCCGTTTCTAGCCTCGATTGTTGAACACTCTCATGATTGTTGTAGGCTCCGTTTCTAGCCTCCATTGTTGAACACTCTCATGATTGCTGTAGACTTCGTTTCTAGCCCCAATTGTTTAACACGCATGATTGTTGCAGGCTCCGTTTCTATCCTCGATTGTTGAACACTCTCCTGATTGTTGTAGGCTCCGTTTCTAGCCTCGATTGTTGAACACTCTCATGATTGTTGTAGGCTCCATTTCTAGCCTCGATTGTTGAATACGCATGATTGTTGCAGGCTCCGTTTCTATCCTCGATTGTTGAACACTCTCATGATTGTTGTAGGCTCCTTTTCTAGCCTCGATTGTTGAACACTCTCATGATTGTTGCAGGCTCCGTTTCTAGCCTCGATTGTTGAACACGCATGATTGTTGTAGGCACCGTTTCTATCCTCGATTGTTGAACACTCTCATGATTGTTTTAAGTTCCGTTTCTAGCCTCGGTTGTTGAACATGCATGATTGTTGCAGGCTCCGTTTCTAGCCTCGGTTGTTGAACATGCATGATTGTTGCAGACTCCGTTTCTAGCCTCGATTTTTAAACACGCGTGATTGTTGCAGGCTCCGTTTCTAGCCCCGAGAAATTGAAAAGCCAACGGTACAACGATGCCTATAAGGTGCTAGTCAATCGTGCAGTAGGCTCGGGTTTGATTCCAGGCCAGACCAACACTCTAGATCTTATAATCGAGGAAAAGATTCTGCCTTTGCTCTAAAATCTGCAAATGGTGTGATGTTCACGTTCTCTTGAATAAGGAAGTTGAACCTTGAGCCCTCGGAGACTTTTGATTTTTGTATGTTTGTTTATTTGTTAAAACTCGACAAGATACTGGACAAACGAGCTGTAACTTTCTCCCTTTCATTGGTAAGCTTGCGTTGTTCTTTGGACCGTTTGGTTATTGCACCCTTACGGAACTGTCTTCTGATAACTTTAACATCATGTCTACTTACGTTAGATAAATCCACGCACAAGAACTTGGGAGTGACATTAAAAGATTGACAATTACGTAAGAAGTTGAGATCCTCTGAACAATGTTGTTTATTTGTCATGTGAAAGGTCTGCGGCCACCGTAGAATGGTAAACATAATGTCTCAAATAAGTACTGAGGTCTTTGGGTAGCTAGGTATGACTTGACCCCTTAAAGTCCTTCTTAAGCCATTTTATAAGTCCCGACATGTTTTTTTCATTATTTTCGTGTTGTGCCAACATCAAAGGATAATCATTGACTAGAACGTAGCATGGAACCCATTCACGTGTTAGGTCATTTATTGCCTTTTTAATATTTTTTTATTTTCTAATTTTGTAGTCAAAGAAAACTGAAAGGCCAACGGAGTTTTGTGTAAGTACATGTAAATATTTAAACTTAAATATTTTTACTATCCTTTTACCCCAATGGAAGCAGCCCTTATATAAGCCTTCTTAAGTGATAAGATTGTTTGGATTTTCCCGGACAGGTACATTGACTATCTTAGTTGACGACCAGCTGAAGTGGTACTCTTCTGTAGAAGAAACTACTTATATATATATATATATATGAAAAAAATACCTAATTATAGGTATATAATTTATACCTGAAAATCTGAAATTCGGGTACAGTAAAATGCCATGAAGAAGAACCATGTAGATTTTTTGAAGTTTGGCAAAATAGATCCTTATAGTTTGAAGTATTTATTGGAAGTTTTGGCTAAATAGGTTCATAATTAGGTTCTTAATTTTTATAAAGAAGGATACTGTTGTTTATTACTACAAATGGTATTTGTCCTTCATAATTAGCACTCATTTACCAAAAACGGTTTCTTTTTCTGTTGTTGCATTTTGCATTATATTTTTAGTGTTGTATAATATAAATTTCCATATTCAAGCCAGACTTTTGGTCAAAGTGTTTATGAAAATGTTGTCTAACCCCACATATAAAAACCTGTTGATTTTTTAGCTAAATGTGTTCTTATATTCAGCTTGGAGTTTTAAACAGACAAATTTCTCCCAGCAGGCTCTTAACTCCTAGGTACTTCTTCGACAGCCAACCATATTGCTTGCGTCATTTTCGTGCTTTATTGCGCTATGAAAACACACTTGTGGTCATAAAATTTCAGTGTGTTATGTAAGTTATAGTTGCTTTGAAGAAAGATTAACGCTTTTTTGAGCACATGCGCATGCTCAGTGGTATAATATTCAGGCGATAGGTAATAAGAGAAAACTAAAAAAAGTTTTATCTGTTTTTCATCGTGAGCAAACATTTTGTATTCAAAATCATCTAAATAATTTTGGAGAACGGGCTTGCAAATGTTTATATTAATAGTAATTTTTTGAAAACATGTTTGGCAAACCGTTATTTTACTCAAACGCTTATGTTTTTCGAAGATGATGCGACATATGCGAAAACTTGGTTCAAAAGGAACTAGAATTCTTCCGCAGACAAAGTTACCAAGAAAAATTTTTGCTACATTACCTCACTCATAATGCTTTTCTTGTAAAAAATCAAAGACTGTGAGCAATAAACTCTATTTACATAGAGCTCTCATTTCTTAAATAAGTTGAGCTAACGTATAGTTCTCGAAAACATCAACTTGTTTACACTACTTAGGTTGAAGGTCATTGCATATATATACACAGGGGTGATGGAGGGGGGATTTGCCCACAAGATTAACAGCAAACTTTTTTGTTCTTGTACTTTCTGTAAAAAGTTTGAAATCTTAGTGGTATTCAAACGTGAGAGAAAATACAAGAAAATACCAACTTGATATGTTTCAAATTATACACAGGAATCGTGTTGAAGCCAAAGGAGCTCTCAGAATGTTTGTGCTTTCATCACTCCCTTACATCCCGTCTCCTTCCCTTTCTTGGCTTGGTATAAATGTTGTATAGTATAATACACAAGGTACTGAGTAATTAAAGATGGTGTGTTATTGCTAATTTCTTTGTGACCTAAATAAATTGAAACTTGCACTTTGGCAGCATGTGGAACCACATTTTTGACTTCATCAGTTTTCTGAGATAGAAGATTCCTTATTGACTTGTATTCTTTATGAACATTGTATTATATATTAGCCATTTCGATTAAGGATCTGGTAAAAATATCCATTACATCTGGTGCAGACGCTGCACTTAAAGGTTTGTAGATTGTACATGTAGCAGCTAGCATCACACAAGGTTGCTCCAAAACTGTTTAATGAAATACAACATATAATTATTTCCAAAAGATCGTAATAATATTTGACATCAATTTTTATATAATTATGTATAATAATAATAATAATGATAATTATAGTAATACCATTTTCAAAAGTCAGGCCCTAAAATTAACCGTCTGTTGTACATGGATGACCTTAAATTGTTTGGAAAGACAGAAAAACAACTCGACATCCTGATGAATACTGTACGAAATCAATTTAAAGCGATGACATCAAGATGGAATTTGGTTTCAAGAAGTACAGACTACTGGTGATGAAGAAAGGCCACCACCACAAAAGTGATGGCATAGAACTAACATCAGAAGATAAGATCAAGGAGATAGACATACAGTAGATGAAGGATACAAGTACCTCGGAGTGCTTGAGGCAGATGGTATTAAAGATAAGATCATGAAAGAGAATGTTAGAAAAGAATACATCAGGAGAGTGAAAAAGATACTGAAGTCAAAGCTTAATAGAAGAAATGTTAAAACTGCTATAAACTCGAGAGCAGTATTCATTATAAGATATACAGCTGGGATAGTTGGTTGGAAAAATGATGAACTTCAAACATTAGACCGTAAGACAAGAAAGCTGTTGACCACATACAACATATTTCACAGCAAAGGAGATGTAGATAGGTTATACTTGCAGAGGTTAGAAGGAGGAAGGGGTCTAATAAGCACTGAAGACTGTGTCTTAATTGAAAAATCCTGTTTGTACGCCTACGTTTCTGACAGTGAGGAATTATTGTTAAGAGAGACCCTGAATGAAAGTGTGGTAGATATTGGAGAAGATAAAGAGGCTGTAATGACCAGCAGAAAGAACAAGTTCCAAGAAAAGAAGCTCCACAGTGTTTTCTTCAAAGCAACCGAATTCAGAGACCCGAAAACCTGAGATTGGCTAAAAAAGGCGACTTGAAGAAAGCAACAGAAGGGACCCTGATGGCTGCCCAAGAACAGGCCATCAGGACAAGATCGATTCAACATCGAATCGATAAAGTTGATATTTCCCCCCTTTGCAGAATCTGCGGTGAACGTGAAGAAACTGTTGCTCATATAGTTTCTGAGTGCGGAAAGTTCGCACAGAAACAATATAAACATTGGAGGCACGATAAAGTAGCTCAGGTTATACATTGGCAGATATGTATAGGAAAAGACCTTGAGCATGACGAGAAATGGTACGAACATCGACCAAAGACTATTATTGAAAATGTAACGGTGTAAAGGTCCTTTGAGATATGCGCATACAAACAGATAAAGAACTAGCCCACAATAAACCTGACATTGTTGTCTTCGATAAGGAAAAAAGATCGTGTGCCATCATTGATGTAACCTGCCCATTCGATTCTAGAGTTCCTGATGCAGAAAGGGAAAAGATCGTTACCAAGACCTCAAATGGGAACTAAAAAAAATTTGGAAGTGAAGGTAATTCCCATTGTCATTGGGGCTTTTGCCGCTATCTCCACAAGTTTTGAATCGTGGCTTTCTCGAATCAATCAAGATCTGCACTTTGTTACATTACAAAAATCATGCCTAACTACCAAAATTCTGCGTTATTCCCTTAATATCTAAGGCGACGGGTCGTTGTTTGATGCTAAGGAGAAAATAGCCGGCCATACGTGATCTTTAAAGGCTGTGATTAAAATTCATAATAATAATAATAATAATAATAATAATAATAATAATAATAATAATAATAATAATCGGAGTCTGTAAGATCGCATGACAACGCATTAAAAGCACTGGCGGTGCAGTGGGCGATCGATAATGGAATGTTACCATCAGGAACGAAGTGGTATAGAGAGAGATGAGAGTAAGGAAAAGTTACTAAGAACAACGGAAAGAAGTTATACTGGGATTGGGAACATCGTATGAGAACGAGTTGAAGAGCCAAGCCCCCCATCACAAAGTCATCAAAAATTATCAATTAGTGGCCTTGTTTGTGCTGAGATTTCAGAAGGGCAACAAAGTTTTTCAAATCGACTGTTGACGTCCTTCTGAAGCGTGTGAAGAAGTAAGCAGTAGCGGGGTTTGCGGAGATCACAGCACTTAAAAGGACAAAGACCCCGTTTACACTAGCGAAGCTCAAGTTATCTCGGAGTACTCCCGGGTCACCCGAGTTACCCAAAAATGCGTGTGTAAACAGTTGAGTGATCCGGGAGTACTCCCGGGAATGACCTAGTTGGGTCACTCGCAAGATGTGATCTCGGAGTACTCCGAAAACCCTCAACTTGCAAAACAATAAATTTTGCAAACTGAAAACATTGTTTTGGACCGCCATCTCGCTCAAAACGCTGACCACCGTTGCGATGGGAACGACTTATCTCAGAGCTGTCCAGTAACGCCAGTGTATACGCAATCTCGGATACTTCGAGTGATCTCGGGTAACTCGAAAAATCCCAGTGTAAATGCTTGACGGGGACGACCCGGGAGTACTCCGAGATAACTCATGCTAGTGTAAACGGGGTAAAACTTTTTCAAATCGAAGTACAATCTCGGCCGATTTAAGTAAATTTATTGACCGCGCCTCAACAAAATCAAAACCCATCAGGGTATATAGGTGAACAATTTTGCAAGCACATTTAAGGTCCCCAAGAAAGATTTTTTCACAGTCGTTATTGCTTTTTTCTATTGCAGATCGAAGTCGAAATTTTAAATTTCGATAGCACAGCTGCAGTTACGGTGACCACTGATCTGAGTAGGGGTTTTTTCCGAGACTATTTGTTTTTGTCAAGCGATCAAGCAGAAAATTTGATTTATAAAAGTACTCTTTTATATGGTGATTACTGATCCTTAAGGGTTTTTTTAGATTTGTTGACAATTATCTTGATTTTAAGTTTTTATCGAAGTTTTTCGTTTGATTCCTTAATTGCTAGTATTGCGATATCATAAAAAAACAAAGAGAGTTTTCAGCGACAGCGAATGAATCTTTTCAGTTATAAAAAAATTGGAAGTCGTTTCAGAACAAATAATATGGATAGACTCTGCTAAGAATCAACGATTTAAACTTCTGAGTGTAATAACTTTAAAGTACACTTAGACGAGGATACCTAACTTTCGAGTTGGGAACCGAGTTAGGAACCGAGTTAGGAACCGAACTAGAAATCGAGTTGGGAACCGAGTCGGGAATCGAATTAGAACCGAGTTAAGAATCGAGTTAGGAATTGAGTTAGGAATCGAGTTAGGAATCGAGTTAGAAACCGAGTTAGGAACCGAACTAGGAATCGAGTTGGGAATCGAGTTAGGAATCGAGTTAGGAATCGAGTTAGGAATCGGGTTAGGAATCGAGTTAGGAATCGGGTTAGGAATCGAGTTAGCAATCGAGTTAGGAATCGGGTTAGGAACCGAGTTAAGAATCGAGTTAGGAACCGAGTTAGGAATCGAGTTAGGAATCGAGTTAGGAATCGAGTTAGGAATCGAGTTAGGCGGTTTTTATGTATTCAAGCATGAATTCTATTGTGAATGTAAAAGTACACGGCGTGTGTAATGTTTTGATTTAATCTTAAGGGTCTTCGTGCATTTTAAGGTAGTTTTGTAAGAATAAACCGTTCGCATCTCAAAGTCCATGACGAGTACATTACAGCGGGGTTAGGGCCAGGTTTATGGTTAGTTAGAGTTAGGAAAGCTAAAATTTATAAAAAAAAATAAATTTAAAAAAAAAACAATTTCTAAAAAAAAGTGAGCAATATGCCAAAATCAGTTTCTAACTCGGTTCCTAACTCAGTACCTAACTCGATTCCCAACTCGATAGTTAGTTTATTGAAAATGTTTCTTAAAAAAGTCAAAAGTTATATGCGTGAAAGTATAAAATCTGAAATCATCTTTTTCAAATTAAAAGAGTAACTTGTTATTCTGAAAATTCTCGAATGCAGGTTACTTTCTAACTACGAATTCAATTCTGAGATGGTTACTGCGGCGAGTTTTATCCAATATTTCAAATTTATTGTTCAAATAAATAAAACGCAAAAACTCTTAGATTCCAAACTTATCATTACTGCATCGTCTCTATAAAAGTTGAAATAAATAAAGATTATATCTGATTTCTCCACGTGAGAAGCTTTACCAGAGCCTCTCCAGAAGATAACCACTCCACAACCCATTTTCCCTTGCTTGCACGCACTTACATAATTTCATTTTGCTGGCTACAATCAATGAATTTTTGTGCTCTTTGCTGGTAAGTTACGTTGCAAGCAAAAACCAGGTGGCTGGGAAACCAAATTTAGATGAAGTCCTGGCTGGTAAACTGGAGTTAAGATTATCGTCCCTTGCTGGCTGTGTGAAGAGAAAGAGTTAAAAATTAACTTTTAACTATGTTTGTTTTTTACTTAGAAGTCATTTCGATTAACTAGCTCGTTGGGTCCTCTTGTGTCCATCAAAATCGACTGGTCAAAGCTGGGTTCGTATAAACCAGAGAATTTTTATCCAAGTTACATCAGCGCTGTTATCGTTCAATTAAGTATTCTGAGAACATTCATAACCCTAATGTATCGATCAATTCGAAACTTCAACATTTCCCCGGACATTTGAACTTTTGAAGTCGCTGTTGGTCAAATTCTTGACCCTGGGACAAGATCGCTGGTCAAATGCCCGGCCATGTAGAAAGATTTGAGTTCAAATGACCCTGCCCCTGGGATTATAGAAAAATAGGTTTTTGTGCTGATATTCTCTTTTAATTTAACGGCTGTAATATTTTCACTCGCAAGGCAGTTTTTAAATGTGTATTAAATAACCAAAGCGGAGCTGAATATTAAACTTGAACATAATTCACAGCTCACTGAACAGCTGAACTTTTATGCTGTATGTATAATCAAATTGTTAGCAAATTTAAAGCCTAGAGACACTTAAATTCATCATAAAAAAAACGAATAGAAGCAATTTAAAATTTCGTTGTTTGTTCAAATGCCCGGCACTCCCTCTCCCTTTGGTTCAAATTCCCGGCTCCCGGGAAAAGCCTGCTGTCAAATGTAAAACTTTAGAAAGCATAAACCACCCGTACTCAACTCCACGGTTTGGCCAGAACTTACACGCATGCGCACAACTGGCTTCATCTGTGGACAGCTGTTTCGTCATTGTTAGGACTCATCATCACGGTACAGCATGTGCACATGCGTGTATGTTCTGACCAAACTGTGGAGTTGAGTACGGGTGGTTTGTGCTCTCCACCGTTTTGCTGTCAAATGCCCGGGGGTTGACCGGTGGGGATGTTTGAGTTTCGAATTGAACGATACACAAACTCGAAACTGTAATGCAGTTTCTAATTTACTTTGCTGATATGCAATTTTCGATTCTGTGCTATCGATGAACCTTTTTGTGCACTAAACGAGGCCCCAGAGTTTACTGCTACTGTGATTTGGTTAATAAAGTTTTCTTCTTCAGACTCGCTGAGCTGGTTTGTTGCTTACATCTTTACACTATTTGCCGGTTTAGA
Organism: Zoanthus solanderi; assembly: GCA_024336925.2. Lineage (NCBI taxonomy): Eukaryota > Metazoa > Cnidaria > Anthozoa > Zoantharia > Zoanthidae > Zoanthus > Zoanthus solanderi. The sequence continues at coordinate 780 of JANCMA020283265.1, read as the reverse complement.
AACAGTGCTATAACACAAGACAACACAAACAATGCTTTCGTCACCAGCTACACTGAACAGAAAAGAACGCTAGAAATCTCACAAACATGAATTCACGAACCAATCAAAATCGACTGTTCTCATGGTTAAAAGGCCATAACTCCTGTATTTCGATGACAGCAGTCAGTCAGGCGACAAGGTGGAATTAATTATTCTTAATAAGCAACATTCAATATGAACGCTATTAAGACATAACGTTTCGGCGACAACATGTGTCACCATTATCAAATGTAACTTAGGAAAGGAAATCTCAGGTTGATAATATACAAATAAAAGTGTGAAGATCAATTAACATAATAGAAGGTTTAAAATGAAATTCAAACTTTATAAAAACACAGTACATAATATCGAACCGAACAGAACCGAAAGCTTAACTTTGTTTAATAAAGAAAACAAAATTATGTACTGTGTTTTCTTTAGTTTAAATTGCATTTTAAATATATTCGTTCCACCAGTACAGATGAGCCTTCATACTATTATAATAGAAGCGTGGAAACAAAATATGTATAACTATGTAATAAACAGTTTGCTAGTATGAAATCCAACGAGTGTTTAGAGTTGGAGCATCTCATACACCAGGCATTCGAACTTTCCAAGGATCGTAAATTGTTCGGGCAGATTGGTCGGTTGCTGATTGTGCTTTTCTTTAAAATGTTTACCAATCCCCACAGGGGTCTGTGTTAGGCCCAACCCTCTTCACTTTGTACGTAAATGACCTACCAGGCGCCATTACTACTGGAA
>JANCMA020283161.1:0-12277 GCA_024336925.2 Zoanthus solanderi | reverse complement strand
TAAAAAAACTCGCTTTTAGATGAAGTTATTTGTCACTATTTTGGAATAGTAAGTTTATAAGGTAAGAAACGTATCTTTGTGATCCTTGAAAATATAATTTTGGTCCTTGAAAAGTCCTTGAAAAGTCCTTAAATTTCTTCCTTGATACCCTGCACGGACCCTGAACTCATTTTTGCTGTATTAGTGGGAAAATTCCCAAAGCTAAAAAATGTTTTTTTTTTTAAATTAAATTTCCATGGGACAGGGGTGGGAACTAACTTCTTTAAGCACTGTCCAGCGAAGCCAGCATCAGATAAAATCTACCGGGCCAAAAGCATTCTTACAGTTTTTCTCTGTCTCTGTTATATCCGTTTAATTGTCCACTTCCATCAAATGATTGATCACGTTCATGAGCTTACCTAATGCCCTAACTTGAAAAGGAATATATTATTGTAGATAACATCAACGTATCAATTCAGATAGGTAATTAGCAAGGCAATGAAGCACATTTAAAGCCGCATTCAGCAAAAAGCAGAAAAAGGAAAAATGGAAAAGCCAGCGTAAAATTTACCAACCATTGGCCACCAGGCTGGCGGTAGTTTCCACCTTTGATGGGATAAAATTTGATAATTAAAAACTGGGTTGGTGTTTCTAAAAAAACAGTTGTAGGAAAAAACTTTCAAGTTAGACATCGTATAAAAAAGGAAGCAACACTTTGACATATGTATATATAGTCCTTCATCGGAGTGAAGATCAGAAAATGATTTTTGAACTAAGCATGTGACAGCTTTATAGGAATAAAATTATTACCTAAAGTTGGTATGGCAGGCTCTTTTTAAATTATAAGTGCTTGATCAGATGTGACCTTCCTTGTAATAAGCTTTTGGCAAAAATATATACCAAACTTATTTTTGTTCAAATTGACAGGGCAAAAAGGGCATCCGAAGAGAAGGCAGAGAGATTCAAAATCTCTGGAAGAATATTATTTGCCTCCTGTAAGTTTTTCATTATAAGTTCTATTTCTTTCTTTATAAATGTTGCTATTAACAGCAATTTTATATTAGATGTTCTCCAATTTCTTTTATTCGTCAAAGGTTTAAGAAACTTGCAAGGGAGACTTGCATGGCCACGTGACTCAGGAACACTTATTAAAATATTGAAGACAATGCTGTCATTACCTGGTTTTAAGCAACTGCAAGCTAAGAATAATCTTTGCTCGGATTTGATGAGATACTGATGGAAATTTGATGAGATACTGATGCATACTTTGGGTTTGCTGCCATAATTTTCTTGGAAACTTGAATTCTGATGCTCCGAATCAAGAGCATTGCTCGTCTTAACTTACTTTTTGAGAATTTGTGTTTAAATGGCTAAAATGTTTGCATTCAGCAAGATATTTTAGGATGAAACATGAAGCAGCCATGACAGTGGGCAGGAGTCTGCCCTCGAAGATGGCCATCTTTTAAAAGCTAGCAAGTTGTTTTGAGGCCTTTTTCTGAAAAACCTTTTAAAATAACGTATATTTTGCTAATAGCTTACAAATTATTAACATTAATCAAAATCCAAAATATTCAAATTAATAGCATTGTTTTTTGCATAACTAAGTAATCAAACCATGCAGAAATTATTGTCACAGGGTTCAAAGTTAGTGGTAGTTCGCTAGTCAGGACTCGCACTAGTAAAAGTTATGGCCGAATAGTAAAGTTGTGCTCACACTAATCTAAGTGTCTAATAAAATAATGGTAAAAGCGCAATTCTTGTAGGATGTGGATATAAAGATGAACTCAAGTATAGATAACACAAACTTGCTAGTAGCTAACTTGAAGCCGCTATATTGGGCACTATGATCACGTTGATAGCAGGCTTTACCCCTTCAAACTATCATAAAAATAGTGAGCCTGATTGCTAGCAGCCATGGACAGCTGTTTCGGCCTTTTTAGGCCTCATTAGCATAGCATAGCTAGCAAACCGGCTCGGGTTCCCAAAACAAACATAAGTAATGGTAAAAGCGAAATGCTTGTGTGATGTGGCTTTATAGCCACATCCCACACGTAAAGTATTGTCTTTCACCAAAAAGGCTTTTGAAATGTGTGTGCTATCATTCCAAATCACAACATTTCGTTACAAACGTCCTGCTCTGCCTGATAGCGACTTTCCAATATGTGGATACTTGTTGATTTAATAATGATGTGTAATGAGCTCTCGGGCTCCACAGAAAAAACAGAAGAACATTGCAATATGTGGAGCAAAGAAGTGTAATGACAATTAATGGCAGTTTCCATGATGTAAATAAAAAAAGCTAATGTCTAGTAAAAAATGGGAAGAACTAGTAAACCTGAATGATCACTAGTCCGAATGTCTGGTGAAATTTCTATCCCTGTTTTCGGCATGCAGTTGCTAAAAATCAAGGTATTGGTAGCGGAGCCTTGAAAAAATACTGTATCAGTGTCAAATTGCCAAATATTTTAGAACTGAAGTATATTGTAAAGTTAAAAGACTTCTCTTAGGTGCCTAATAACCAGTGGACGGACGCTCATTAATTTTTCACTTTTCCAACACCTTCGAGCTTTTTAGGACCCCCCGTATATTATTTCTGAGTAATTATCTAAGCACTCTGCCAAAAAAGTGTAAAAGCAACAGAAGTCTGTAGTGTTTATATGTCTTTGAAACTTTCACTGGAAAGTGAAATTGCGTTCTTTATTGACGATTACAATGCAATGTCTTTTCATTTTTAAATCGAAAATATTCAATCTAATATGATTGCGAAACTGGAATGATTTTAGGGCCATTGTCACATTGCACCTGACCGACTTGGCCTAGCGCGGTTATTCCCAATTTGGACTATCATTTGTCCCTTCTCTTGGTTCATTCAAGTCAAGGTTGTTGATCTCATGAGATGTGATTGATAGGTTTTATTCATGCGCAAAACACATGAAAGACGTTATCGACCCTCCTTTTTATTTTTGACTCCCCCCGTTTTTTAGATTTTCCTAGAAATTCTGACCCCTCCGTATATTCCGAATCCCCGTTTATTTGGCACGCAAGAGTCAAAGTGTTATTCATGGATAATCGTCGTGGTTATGTACGCAGTTTAATTACTTTTATAAAATAATTTGGATAGTACGTGCGTTTTGATCGGTTAACAGTGTGTTTCCATAGCACTATGAAGTAAGAAAATGACGTGATCAATAAATTATTGTTGGCTGTCTCCAAGTTATGAGAATTTACAGTTTCATGAAAGAATTTAAAGTATTCATACTTACTTCGTATATCGTCGTTCTCATCATTAAGATGGAAAATAATTATTTTATGAAAGAAATAAAACATGTCCGTGGCTTCATAGCCTGGTGAAAACCTCGGCAAAGTTTGTGACAATTCTGCTCTTGAATTCTCTCAAATGTTACCCTCGGTTTTCTCCAGGCTATGAAGCCACGGGAAACATGTTTTATTTCTTAACTGAAAGAGGAGCAGGAAAAATAAAACACTGTCAGGCTTCAATGGAAAGTGAACCCTCTACAATAACCATGCAACACTAACCGCTATCTATGCATCCGTCCATCCGTCTTTCTGTCTGTCAAATTAGTCTAATCTTCTCTGATGTTATTTAAATAGTGTCAAATCTATCAATTCTATCTAACTATCTTTCTAATCTATATCTTGTCAATCTATTTTTATCTTTCTATCTATGTGTATCTGTTTATGCCAAAGTAACTCCTCTTTGAAAAACTTAATATCCTATCCATCTGTCATTCCACTCATCCAAGTATGGTTTAAGCACATGGTTTTTATGTAACAAGAGGCTACGCAGTAGGCTTACTCGTGCCGGTTCTTGCAAGTTATAAATTGAATCCATGAAAAATGAGAAAGAAACTTACTGCTATAGAAATATAAATTACTGTGATTTTGATGAGAGGAGGATGTGTCGCCAAGGAAAGGAAAGAAATCAAATCAGTAACCGAATCGGGAACCGAATTCGAGATAACTTGAACTTTGTTGTTTTTTTTTTTGATAAACCAAAATGCCTTAAAACTTCAAATTATCCTAATGTTTTTAAGCTTTAAAGCTGAGAAATAAGTAAAAGAAGCGTAAAAAGAAAATAGAAAATGATTTACACCGAAAACAAAGTTTTTAAAAAGGAAATACATTGGTATTTCGATGTGAATCATACATTAATTGATCTAGTTTTCAATAGAAGATAAATGAGGAGTAGCGATTAGGTTTTGTCACTGTTGTATTACACAAATTTAATTCCTCTTACTTTAGATCAGAAATAAGCACGTTTACGACATCTTGCTGGTTATGTATGATCAGTTGATGGAGAAGTTTGAGATTGTGGCCCAGGAGGGGTTCAGCCAGTGAGTAAGCATAACATTTATCATTTGTAACGAGAATTTGATTTTAATTATTATGCTCTGAAACCTTGATATCCTGTGTAGTCGTGAAATTCTTGTTTTGCTGCCTTTGTCTCTTTTGATGGATTATTGAAAGAAATTATTCAACATCGGTTGGTGCTAGGAAGGCATCCAGTCGTGAAAAAATGAGTTTTAGTTTTTAGTTTTATGATGGCTTCAATTTTTTGTTTTGGAGGGGGAGACTAGAAAGTATATTGGCTGTTTTTCCAATGCCAGATCACATTTTTAGCTCATTCATGCGCGCGCATGCGCAAGCAGTGAATGAGTATGGTGGAGGTGAAATGTCGACGGAAGTGGTTGTAGACCAAATTTTGTGGAGGAAAATTGTTAACCGTAGACAGAAGTGACAATATCCTGCGAGCGTGGCTCCATGGTTGAACTTTCGACTTTCGTGTGCACGGACGTAGTTCGAGGCTCGTACTGACATTTTTTAATTTAGTTTTGTTTTCTTTTTTTAAATTTAAATTTTGCCTATAATGCCTTTTTCTCACTTTGTAATACAATTTAATATTAAAAAATTTGGAAAAAAATTATGATTCAATCGTTAGATTGTTTAATATTATTGGCCGTTACATGAATGAGCTGGCTCTAAGAGCCCTTACATTAAGAATGCAATGGTGTCTGAGGATGGTTCTGAAAGGAGCAAAGTCTCTTGATGCACAGATCATTGTTCGGTTTTCTACTTGGAGTGTTGGGTTGCAGTCTGGAATGTCTGGTGAAATTTGGAAAAGTCTACGATTGGTCAGTGTATGTTGTTTAGGTTTGGGAGAAAAGATAAGTGGCTAGATAGAATTACGATGGCTTTTTGTTGTTCTAGAATATTTGTTCCAAAGCAGAGTGCGACTGTTGTAATTATGGCTTTTGCATTAATTGATAATAATAATAATAGTCAATCTTTGTTGAGGAAGCCGATTTCACAATACGTGTTTTACAATAGGGTCCTCCTAAGTTGGTGATTGTTGAAAAATATGAGGATAGAGTAATGGAACTGAAAGTTGTTTTTTGTCGGAAGGTTAGGAATACTTTGTCTGTAGCACATGTTTTTGGACAGCGGTACAATATATGCAGAAAGAGTTTAACTTAGAACTAATATATACGACTTTTGAGGAAATTAATCGGTTCTTCTGTGATGCTCTTTTGGTGGTGATTCTGATGCTGCAAATGCTAGAAATTGTTGTACATGGAAATGCTCAAGTGGCGTTCTGGCAGGTAGATGTGGACAGGCCTTGAGGCAAAGGGGAGGAGTATGTAAGACTCTTTCTCGACCAGTATATAACTGTATTGCCGCGAAATCTAGAAATAGGGACCTTTAGCAACAAGGACGGCGACGCCGACGGCAAAGAACAATAGTAAATAAAGTAACTGCACTTTGGAATGCATCAAGCTCGTCGCCTGCACGGAGTTGTCGCTAAAATTAAAATGTAAAAAGACCTTTTTTGGAGTTCTCAGTACTGCAGGGACGTAACTACAGATAAGTTCTTGGTATTTGTTTAGCTTCATGGAGAAACATTTAATCGCCTTCTGCTCACAAGGTTTAAGGCGAAGAAAACAAAACCCCTATGAAACGCCAAAGAAGTAAAAAGTAAGTAGGGAATGTGATTTTTTTGAACCGTTCTCCTTATCGTTGCCGTCCTCGTTGCTAAAGGTCCCTAACGGAACAGAAGGAATGAGGCTTAGGGGTTTGGACAAGGTGCATTATCAAGACAGTCTGTTGTTAATGCTTACTAAACCCCGTCTCACTAATTTGCCGCATCCTTAGATTTTCAGCTTGGAAGGTTTTGAAATAATGATTTTGTTTCGCTAGTGGTATCTTAGGAACGAAAAATGTATTTAAAACTAAAATTGCGACACTTTGATATAACTTTTTCCAAAATCAAAAGAAACAGTCGTATTTAGACAAGTTAAGATTTAAAATCTTACGATCTTTACCGTAAATATATTAAGGAGCTAATAGTTGGAGTATATTTTGTAGTATTTAGAGTATATTTTGTAACATTTGCTTGTCATCGAATGCAATTAGAGGCAACTTGTTGACGAACAGCCCTTTAGTTAAACCCTTCGCCCCAGGCTGGGGCACAGGTCGCTGACTAGGGAACGCCACTTCATCCTGTCCTGGCCCACCGCTTCCAGTTGTCCCCACGAATAACCTGCCATTAGCTCCTTGATAATTTCTGTTTGTTCTTGTTCCCAGTACCTCAAGCGCTTCAGATGATTCAGAAGATCCGGAGCAGCCAAGTACATCGGGCACATCATTGTTTAAAGGCAGTGGCACGTCAAACATCTAAAATTCTCAAGTTCATAGCTTTCTGTTCGTTTGTGTGTGTGTGTGTGTGTGTATGTGTATGTGCGGTAGACTTAGTTATAAGTTAACTTTAAATAGTAGAAACCAGAAAGATCTGTTTGATAGCCAGAGAGGTTGTAATAATTCCGTACATTTGATGCTCGTGTTGATCACAGGCCTATCGTTAGACTTATAAAACCTGTTTCTAAAGGCTATGATAAGCGGATTGGTAACATATTGCTTAAATTCATTATCTGGTACCGTTTTCGTTGGTGAACCCCTTTCTCGTTGTTTGAAGTTATCAGTTATTGTATTCGAAGGTAGCGCCTTCAGAGAGGTCATAAGTTAACAGAGTAACAGTTTTAACAGGCTTTTCAATCACAGAATGAATTGTATGTTTGAACCTCGCTATGTATCATTTAGTGCATTGAGCTAAATCATTCTTTACAAGCCACTTGCCGATACTTTAATTTTGTCGAGGTAGATGAGACTGTGCACCCATTCAAAATAATGACTAAATATCTTTTGATACTTTGAAATATGAGAAAACGAGACGTCTTATTGTATACTCGGTATACGCATCCAAAATTCGTGTTATTCTTGCCCGCACTCTCTAAAATTGTACTATTACTACGTGCGGCTTCTCACATGTTTTGACCATTGCATTGGTGCGTTGTTTCATCTTTGATGTGTTGTATTTTAGATTTAGATTAGGATGGAGTTTTTTTCGTCCTTTTAAAATCCATCTACACAGTTCTTTGGTTTTACAGAGATACTGCGTTTTAATTTAATCATTGTGCATATAAACAGCTTTACTTTGGTTTAACAAAGAAGCTGTGAATATGCACCGACACACACCAGGTTACATTCTTGGTCAGCCTTAATCTAATCTTGATCTAGTTTGTATTTCTTGTTTTATTCAGAGCTGAATACAGAAAAAAAATTCCGTCTTAATAATAAGGTTTGATGCAAGAGTCTAAACCAGGTGTGTGTACAACTTTTCTAAGTGCCCAGCACAGGACAATCGTGATAGTAATACTTCAGTTTTATGGAGACTGCTGAGGCACTACGAAAGTAATATTTCTTGTGAACTTCGTCTTGCGCAGCAACATATTTTGTTCTAGAAAGAGATTGCTTTAGCGAGACTTTGTTTGCAAGTTAACTTACTTCAAGAATATCCTTTTGTTGTATAAAAGCTATGCCTTTCAAGTCAGAATTTTTACGATTGAACTTTGATTATTTTGCTTGTATTAACAAGTGTATTGAAAAGAACTGCGATCACTTACCATGATGCACTGTACACGTTGTTTATAGCACTTACCATAATGCTTTGCGCACATTGTTTATAGCACTTACCATAATGCTTTGCGCACATTGCTTATAGCATCGTTCAAAGTCGACAATTCTTACGTAGTTAATGAAATGCTAAACATACCAGCGCCAATAAAATTTCAGTATTAGTTTTAACAACCCAAAGTTTTCCTGTCACGACATGCAACATCTTAAACCTCGAACTAAATCATAGTTCGAAGGTATTATGGGAGTGATCGAAGTTCTTTAAAATCCAATTATCATGCTCCTGTTTTAAGAGGGCCAAGATATTTTTACCTTCAGCCATCATAACACTGGTTTTACTTGCTATGGTATTTTATTATTTTGCTTTACGTTGCAATAGAAATGACCTTTTTCCTTACCGATAAGAGTTGCATCTGCTGCTGTTGTAACACAGTCATCAAACTTCATATATTCTATGAGAAGCATTCAGAGCTTTAGTTGACAATTACAATCTTATGTGAGGCAAATTTAGCTTATCCACTTCTACCAGTCACGACATGCAAGCGTTCGTCTTGGCATTACTGTAGTACGTGAAACTAAAACTTACTGCTGTTCTTTAAAATGTTGTATCTTGAATGACACTGTTGGAGAAAAAGTTGATTTGAAGAAAAACGGTTTTTACTTCATGAGCAATATGTTCTTGACGGTAATCACGGAATCGACTTGAGCTTTCACCACATTTTTTTGTGACTGTGAACTAGAACCTTCAGTTTTATTTGGAAATAGTTTGAAAAGCTATTGAAACCAGTCTTTGAATTACGAAAAATATAGAAATTGATCTTTCCCTCGGAACGTATTCATAATGTAATGAAACCCATAACCCACTGAATATAGAACTATAAAGTATAAACTCTACAGTTATGCTCTACCCACTGACGAACGAACAGCGGTTTTCGCTGAGGTCTTGGACTATTCTAAGATATTAACAGTTTTCTGAAATCAGCATTTCTCTGCCAGTGTGTGATAATTTTTTTTTCTAATATATTTTTTTAGCAATTATGAATAACGTGTCTATTTTGAAAAAAAAAATTATTTACAATCGATATTTGAAATATTTTTTGCTATTTCACTGCTCTTACCGCGGGTATTTGTTACGGTTTCTTAAGAAAATAAAACTGCCATTTTAAATTTGTTTGTTTTCTGTTTAGAATACACGCAAGGTGGTAATCATTTCGTTCACTTTCCTCTCCCTTTCCATCGACCATGACCCCACCTGGCAGTCACTCCTTAAACGAACCCACTACTGTTGGATTTAAAGCTTTTCTCCCCCACCAAAAGACCTACTAGAGCTACCCGTCTATTTCTCCTCCAGCCACTAGACCTTCACTAGACCATCTCTCCTCGAGCCAATTAATCTCTACTAGAGCTATCCGTCTATTTCTCCTCCAACCAGTTGACCTCTACTGAGCTATCCGACCATCTCTCTTCCATTTAATCGATCTCTTGGTTGCTCTATTGAGCAACCCGTCCAGATTTCCTCTATTTAATTGGCTTCTACTAGAGCCACCTGTGTATCTCTCCCCCAATCAATGGATTTCTATTATAGTAACCAGTACAGCTTTCCTCTAACAAACTGACCTCTACTAGAGCTATGCGTCCATTTCGCCTCCAATCAATCGACTTCTACTAGAGTTATCCGTCTATCTCTTCAACCAATGGACCTCAACTAGAGCTATCCGTCCATCTCTCCTCCAACCAATTGACATTTACTAGAGCTATCCATTTCTCCTCCAAATGACCTCTAGTAGAACTATCCGTCCATCTTTCCTCCAACCGATTTCTAATAGAGGAACCTCCCCAGCTCTCCTCCAACCAATTAACTTCTACTAGAGCTATCCGTCCATCCCTTCTCCAACCAATTGACCTCTACAAGAGATATCCTTCCATCTTCTCCAACCAATTGACCTCTACTAGAGCCAACGGCCTCCAGCTCTCCTCCAACCAATTGACCTCTACTAGAGCTATCCGTCCATCTCTCTTCCAACCAATTGACCTTTACTAGAGCTATCGGTTCCATCTCTTCTCCAACTAATCGACCTCTGCTAGAGGCACCCCTCCAGCTTTCCTCCAATTAATGGACCTCTACTAGAGCCATCCATCCATCCTCTGTTGGACGAACTCGGGCAAACGTTTGTAGTTCGACGTCTCTGGTATAAAGACGGGCACAAGACGCATTGCCCGTTTAGACGAGCTATCTTGTGTAGCGTGTTGTTGAAGACGAATTTTGAAAAAAAATACTTCGTCTAGACGGATAATGCGTCTTGTGCCCATCTTTATACCAGAGAGGTATAACCAGATGACCTACGAAACCCTGCCCATGTTCGTACGTTAAAAATCTTGACATTTGCTCGCGCAGATCGCAACTTGCTCCGCTCAAACTGTCAATCAAAATACCAGTGTTGCGACAGAGGTTTGCAATGTTGTCATCGAAAGAACAGCCAGTTTGACTAAAAAAAGTCAAAGGCAACAACGGAATGGAAAGTAAGGCATGCACAGGGTGTGGAGGAACGGAATAGAGAAGATGAAAGCGATACCACGGCCGTACGTAGGGGGAGTGGGAGGAGGGATGGGCTGTTGTCCCCCCTGCAAGGAAAACTAAACGAACTAAAAGTATCACGGTGGTTTGTTACTCGTGGTACCACGAGTCAACGTTTGGGTTCCATTTCTTTTTCTTTTTTGTTTTTTCTTTTTTTTTCATGTCGCGATTAGCGATTCGGTCCAGTGACTGCCATATTTGGGATTTGTCCCCGGTCCCACGCGTTTTACGAGTAAAGGCTTAATTAATGAGTCTCTTGTTTGGATAGAAATATAGATGTTTTTGGTTGGAATACAACATTTCATTTGTTAACAACGCTTTTTAGTCGTGGATACGCGAAGCGTAGGAACGAGTAATGCTGTGGGTCGGAATATGCAAATTTGTCACTCACTCAGATGTAAACAAAATCGATAATTCAACATGAAACCAACTGATATCGACTTTTCGAAATAAGGCCGGAACTGTTCTACTTACTCAACGAAGTAATGGCAAATGCAGCAACGAGTAACTCGAGAAGCAAATTAACTTGTATGATGCAACTGCTGAAGAACGATCACATGAAAAAGTTTATTTTTTAAGTTTAGAATCAAAGTAAAATCTTTCACCCAACACCATCCGTTTAAAATAGTTCCAAGTTCTTTAAAATTTATCCAAAAATGTGTTGCTGTAAAAGGAAATTTAACTATTTGCAAAATAATTTCAGCTTAATGTATCCACGACTCTTTCACAGTTCCCTTTGATTCGTTTTGATGAGCCGTGGAACTGTTAAAAGGGCACCTTGTATTAATTCCAGGTGTTGCTCAAGAGTCTTCAGAACAGTATTCCCAACTGGAAAAGAAATATCAATCCGCTGTGAAAGAAATTGAACAATTAAAGAAGGACAGTCAAGATGATCGAGACTACTTCTTTCAGAAGATTGAACATTTGACGAACTTAGTTGATGAGCAAGATGGTAAGGATTGCTGTTTTTAAATAGCTTGTTCAATGCAATGAAAAAAAGAAAACAGATAGGATAGAACAAGATTGGTTTTAACTTATCACGGAGTTTTAATTTTATATACCTTAACTTGTCGCTATTGCTAAATTAATTGTTTGGGAAAAGTGCATAAGTGAGCTTGTGGTTTATGAAAATAAGGTTGGGTCTGTTAAAAAGGGGGCTTATTGAATAGGTGTGGTCTTTTGTAGAAAAGGGGGGATAGGCGTATGAGAAAACGAGTTGGGCATATTGAAAGGAGCTGGGGTGTGTTAGAAAGAGGGGTGGTCGTACGAGAAGGGATATAAGCGTATTGGAAAGATGGTGAGGCTTATTGGAAAATGTGTTGTACGTATTAAAAAGTTATTGAGTTTTTGAGAAATGGATGGGTTTTTAATTTAATAGAGCGTTTAAGGCATAAAAATATCAAAGATTGCAAATTGAAACTAAATTATGAAATGCCTTGATTGGCGAGGAAGCTCATTAAGCCTATTAAGAATGAGCACCTTCTAATTTTGTGTGAAAGTTGTCTGTTTGGGTGAGTTAGGAAACTGAATTTTAAAGATGATTGAAAAAAGATAATGTACAGACGGAAATAGTCAGCAAGTTTGAATTACAGAAAACGATAATTTTATCTGACAGTTTGCATGTTGATGATTTTAAGGTAAAATTTTCAAACTGGCGATCTATGGCAGCCCTCCGTCTAGTTTACAATTATAACCTTGTTTTCCTAGAAATTGTGGACGCGCGTATGGCTGCAG
>JANCMA020283160.1:0-22119 GCA_024336925.2 Zoanthus solanderi | reverse complement strand
ATATATGGCGTATATAGTAGATTTGGGTTCCGTTTGAGCTCTGAACACGAAAGGATTGTTATAATAGAGTTACCCTACCGTTATATAGCTTAAAAACACTTAAACAAATTCTCGTTCAATGAACATGTCTCCCGTTATTCGATCTGCGGCCATATGTTAAAAGAGTCAGTATCATAACCGTTTGCGTTGCAGAGAGACTGAGTAAATGACATGATTTTAAAATTCCGATAACCAAGTATCGTTTAATTTATAAAACATGTTTTGGTGTGCTTTCTTAATATACCTAGTCAAGAGAAAACCCGTCAGTGACTCTATGTAGTGAAATAAATAAAACGACTGTGTGTTGTGGCAACTTGAGTTTAAAACTTGTACTTTATTAGCGACCGGTCTCGGTTTTACAACCTTTGTGAAGCCTGTACTAACTCATTATAAGATGCTTAACTAAATTTCTACTATACATAAGAATTTCTAAAGCGAATCTAGGGGTGGTTTGGGTTGTTTGGTTGAACCCCCCTTTGCTATTGTAAAGTTTCTAAAAACACTATCAAATTGCAATTTTTAATAATCACTGTTGGTCAAAGTCCCATGAAAATACTTCTTAATGGCATAAAGAATTAGTAGATGTTATTAAAGAGATGCAAAAAACGTTTTAGCTACTGATTCCGCCGCGCATCGAGTTTTAGCAAACGTAGACAACGCTTTATTAAAGTCCGCCAAGTTTTACTTAGAAAAAATGTGTGGGAAGCCCTAAAAAAAGTCAGTTCAGAAATTTGCCATGAAAGTATATTAAATGCGTTCGGTGTATATATATAGGATGAAAGAAGAGAAAACAATTTTTAAGCCCTTGGCTGCGTTTCCAGCGTGGTTAGTCCTTGTAGTGTATAGTGGTTAACACGTCGGACTAGTAAACCGAAGACGTGGGGTTCGATTCCCGCCAAGGGCTTAAAAATTGTTTTCTCTTCTTTCATTGAGCCAAAAGTCAGTTTTATATTTATTTTAAAGGCTTCAAGTTCGCTACGAGTACGTATGTGCTCTCCATACTTGAAGTATATCAACTAACCAATTTCACCTTTGAGTCAATACTCGGTGGTATACAAAAGTTTTTAAAATAGTTGGTTTACCAACTTCATTAGATAATTCATTTGATTTTGAGCTATAAATTAGAAACTCGGGAAAAAAATGTTTACTGTTTGAATGCGAAAACATGGAAAACTAACCCTTATCCTGCTAAATTAAAGCCGGTTTTAGATAAACCGAATAAATCCGTTAGGGTCGAAATCTTATAAACGGCGACCAATCGTTTTCTTTGTCTTGAAACGCAGAATTAGCAAATGCCTATTAAAACACGAAATTCAGAAGGCTGCAATTTTTGCGAGTTTGATAATTACTTGGGCAGGAAAAGCGTAACGGGGAACTAGCTCCACTTTCAAATTCTTTAATTTACTTTATTGGTTTTGTTGGCCTCTGTCCTCGCTTCGGCAGAGCCGACGCGGCTAACTAGGCTTCGACCAGCACAGCAGACCAAATTACTCCTACAACAACGGTAGCAAAAAGAAACAAAACTGATGGCCGCGTTTTTACTTATTTAGTTGCAAACAAAGACCCACATGTTAAGGACAAAAGAAGCTAGTACGTTATATGTAAACAATAAACGTTGATTAGCTATAGAAATCTAAACCAACGCGTGAGTTGAAATAGACCGAATAGAAACGTTCAAGGTTAGAATTTTACTTTGTGACAAAAGGATTAATAATTGGGAGTTGGAATAAGAGCGGGAGGGAGCTGAAAAACGTTTTGAGGAGGGGAGGGGTCGATTATTAGAGACTCGAAAGTAATAGTTACTTACACCTACCCCTGAGAATCCTTTTAAAGGTATTGAACTTAAACCTTCTGCAAACGCACACATGTTCCGAAAATATCGACTTGCAGCTGCAATACAGCTCAAGTGGCAATGAAGCTTTGTTTCCTGCTCTTCGTCTTGAAGTACAACGTCTGTTAATTCATTCGCTTGCCACATATCATCAAGGCTGCCAAGTATCTCACCAGCTCTATCCTCGAACGAGCGCTTGAGCTCATTGATCTTACCATTTCTGTCAGTTGCATCATTAATGTAGCTCTAATGAACGAAAGGAGCTCACTTTAGCAACCAGGGTAAATTAAATCTCTGTTCTTTTTTATTGAGTTACATATAAATATAAGTGAAATAATCCGACGTTTCGGCGTCATGCTGGCGCCATTCTCAAGGTACTAATGTAAATTATTCAGGTTAGAGAACTTAAACTAGGATAAATATTTAAATAACAATAGAAGCGGAGTTCTAAATTCGCACGTATTGAGTCAGATTGAATGTTCAGTAATGGTTTAAGGTCTTTGATAAACAACATTTCATATACTATTATTATTTCATACACTTGGTGTTACATTTCTTAAGTACGTTGAAACACCCCAGCAAGTCCTTGGGAACACTCCCGTGTTCATTAAAAAAATGCCTGGTAACACTAGAGTTCTTTTGTCTGTGCCCCTCCACGCGCGAATGTAGATGCCCTTTCGTATAACCAACAAAACCAGCATCGCACTGGTGACATTCAAACATATAAGCAACACACTGTTGGTTTACGATTTTAGCTTTCTTTTCGCACATCCTCAGATCTTCACTTATCTTCTTACTCACAAACACAGGCTGGAAGGTAGTATGCAATTTTGTACTGAGGTCTCGAAGCTGTCTTCTAACAGCATCAGTTGAACATTTATCTTTGAATGGAAGTGTAAAGCGTACGGCATCCTCGGATGGCTGAGCCCGCGATGACTGATGGTCAGATAACTTTGTGTTCAGTAGACTGTTTGATGGCAGAGTCTATAAGTTGTTCTGAGTATTTTAATCTCAAAAAAATACCCCTTAGTCGTTCGCATTCTTCCGAAAAATGCAACCAAGAGAAGGATAATCGATATGCACGGTCGAGCATCGTTGTTAATAAGCCCTTTTTATACCGGTTATCAACGTGGCTGTGATGGTGTAGTAACAGGCCAGTACTAGCTGGTTTAACATACACTTTTGTTTCCACACGAGGCGCTTGATTGATCAAATTTACACCATGAAAAGGGAGGACACCATTAGTTTCATTCTAGACACCATTTTAGCTTCGTATATTGTTCTCTCTTTGTTAAGTCGGAAAATAGTAATACATTTTTCAAAAGATCGTACAAAGAAACAGTTTCTTAATAGCCATTGCTTTTGTAACCTATAAACAACTAGTAATTTATTGAAATTTTCACTTTCAACTGAAGATGATTATAGTTCGATTGATCGAAACATTTTTTGATAATTCAAAAATGTTGTCTATTTTTTAAAATAAATTTTCATAAAATAAATAAAACATGTTCTTCGTGCCTTCACACCGTGGTGAAAACCTAAGCAAAGTTTGTGTGAAATCTCGAGCAATAATAATGTGCCGTGTAATCAACTGCTTCTTGGGTTGTCACTGATCTGCTTTCGAATTCTCACAATGCAAACTTTGCCTCGTTTTTCACGAGGCTTGAAGGCACGGAGGCTTGAAGGCACGGAGAACAGGTTTTATTTCTTGAACAGTAAAACATGTTATGGCTGACTAATTTCGCGCGTTCTGATTGGTTAGTTCGAGTGGTGGGTAAGGAAATTTTCAGCCGAAAACAATTTTTAAACAGCTGCGACTAAAAAATGCCAAGCTGCTAAATAAGGTTTGAAATCATTACAAAATAAACGGCAAAGTAAACACTGAAGTCATTAAATCGACGAATTAATTTAAACAAATATTTAAAAAGCGCAACCGCAAAGCCATAAATTAATTGAAAAAACTACACTTTTCGGAAGTAATAAGACAAGCGGGAATATTGATGCTAAAAGTCTACCTAGCTAGAAACTTACTAACTTTCTCTTCGATCACAATATCTGTTCAGAAGATGGCGAAGAAGCAAGACGAATCTGACACGTTGAGTTGTTTTGAGAAAAAGACCAACGATTTATCAAAGAAATCATAATTGCCTTCATCACGCAAAAATTGCCGAAAAATATTCACAGTACTACTCAATTTCAACTTCACATTGAATGAACCATAAAGCTGCTCAGTAACAGTTATATGGCAAACCTCCATTTTCCTAGACCCATGCTAGTAGTAATAAAAGAATTCTGTTCAAGGAATTTTTAAGGGTTAAAACCGTCAATTGTTTGCTGGAGAAGCCATAAATAAATAAATAAACAAATAAACAAATAAATAAATAAACAAACAAATAAATAAATAAACAAACAAATAAATAAACAACCAACCAACAAATAAATAAACAAACAAACAAATAAATAAACAAATAAATATTTTTATGGATGTTCCATGTCAAAACACCGCTCTTTCAATCCGTTGCCGTTGGCAATGTGTGGATTCATGCCGCTAGTTCAAAGCGCCTAAAATCGATGAATGAACTCTGCCGGGACAACTGAAAACAACAAACATAAACTATTGATCAATTGTTTCCCTACAGGTTTCACCTGTTTTTGTTCTATTAAAATAAACATTTTGTCGCCAGCAAGAGGGGTGTATTTGTAAACAAACTACGAACTGAAAGTACCTAAACTTTTAATATGCAATCTGAGTTCACTGCATTGCAAGGCGCCATACATGACTTAAAGAACTTGAAGCTAGAGTTTGAAAAAACTAAAATCTTTAAATTAAATAAGTACATAATTGAAATGGCATATTAAGTTCAAATAGAATAAAATAAAAATCACAAAAAGATGTACATGAAGAAAGATTAAAAAAATAGAACTTTTAAAAATCAACGCCAAATGAAATTTGTCAAAAGCTGAAATTATATCATAAAAGAAATGTAGCAAATTGGTGGGTATCATAAGATTCCAGTTCAGCGCACATGGTGGTCAGTTTTACAAAAGAGTCTCATTAGAATCTAGTTTAAATCTCATTATTTGACGTCCATCTGAAACCCAATAATATACCTTGTTTAAGAATTTATCAGCATGTCCTTTGGGAAGTAAGTTCAATGTTTCAATAAAACAATAGATTTCAACCAATATTTGAAGTGTTTTCACACGTCGTCAACCCCGATTTAGTTACCGACCGAAAATCGCCATCCTGAAGTGATCTCTTGTCAAGTTAGGAATTTGCATATTTCGTTCCCAAGTTTTCGCCACCAAAAAACAATACAATTTCAATAACTGTAAATGTGTTATTCGGTAATAAATCTGGCAAAGGGTTGAATTCCATTTTAAAAACTCAAACAGAAAAACTGATCAAAAATGCCGCAAACTGTCACAAGAAACAACAACCAAACTTCAAACTTGTCTAAAAGGCGTGAAAATTGCTGGACGTGCGCCAAAAAGAAAGCTAAATTAAATAACTGATAAATGACAGTGGAGTAAAAGTTCAATAAAAAACATTTTGGTTCATATATTCAGTGGTTTGAATTTATTGAAGACTCGGCCATAGTTAAATCGAGAAACAAAGGTT
This sequence comes from Zoanthus solanderi, assembly GCA_024336925.2. NCBI lineage: Eukaryota > Metazoa > Cnidaria > Anthozoa > Zoantharia > Zoanthidae > Zoanthus > Zoanthus solanderi. The sequence continues at coordinate 16,627 of JANCMA020283160.1, read as the reverse complement.
AACGATCATAACCGCACGGTCCTGCCGTTTAGTGACAGATAAACCGAAATCACGTGATCGATTTTGACCAATTGCAAGCGCGGATTTTTTACAGTGAAAGAAGGTTGCTTATTAATACCCAATAAAAATATTTCGCTAATTGTCAACCGTTGGGCTTGTCCCTAGAATGTTCTTCACAAAAGTCATATAATAGATATCTTATTAACCTTGTTTTCCGTACACATACATATATTTAATTATAGATGTACATATTTATCATAAATTTTTTTTTCTTCTGCCTTTGACAGTTTACATTCTAGTTTTTTACTCCTTTTCTTAAGGCAGTCCTTTAAACAAGCTAAATAGCTTCCTGGACTGCCTGCCAGATGTGTATTGTAATTATATGTAACTTTGTACCATGATTTATAAAGGCAAATAAAATGAACTGAACTGAACTGAACTGAATAATTTGAGCTATGACAAGATGCCAACAACATATGCTGTTCATGAAATCTAGATGATATAAAAGTAAAAATAATAAACTGCAAAATAAGAATTTTGATTAGCCATTTTCACATTATTGAGTTCAGCTTTTTATGCTGACATAAAAATATTTCTTGGTTTCAATTAAACTTCCCAAAGGGGGCTTGGCCTATATGGAGAGTATTACCCAAAACTCACTTTTTTGGCCTTGAAAACAGGGGTTGGCTTATACAAAAGATCGGATTGTACACCAGGATTTACGGTAAGAAATACTGTCAGTCCATTGTTATCAACACATGCCATTGATTCCCACACTCCCCCAACCCCTCCTAGTAACCTTCCCAAACTACAAAATTGTACATAATTAGGGTAATTAAATTAAAAATAGAATGGTGTACACTAATTTAAAATTTCTAATCTACATTACTACTTTCAATCTGTAGAAAGACCAATGCAGCATTTAGTCATTACAGCTATAAAACTTACAATTTATTAATAAATATTAATTAGTAACAATCCCAACCTTTCTTTCACAAAAGTGTTTAATGAGGCAGGTTTTTCCTACAGCGTCGTTTCCAACATCTGAAACCTGTTAAGAACATTATTAGGTGTTCATAGATTTAGTTTTATCTAGAACTTATCAGGTTTTAAAACACTGGATCATCTTTGTATCAATCTTTTTGAAAATTAAGTTAAACTTATCAGGTTTTAAAACACTGGATCATCTTTGTATCAATCTTTTTGAAAATTAAGTTAAACCTAAACCTAGAGAACAGTCAGAAAATATTACGATTGCAGTCAAGCTCCAGCTGACATAGATATGCTACGAGGCACACGCATCAGATATGCTACGAGGCACACGCGCATCAGAAAAGCTTCAGAAACTGAAGAAAAACAATTGGAATCAAGTCTACCTGTAGTAGAGTTAATGAGATAGAAAATTTATCTGGCCTTAATACTGTGATTTTTATGGTAATTTAAAAGCCTGTTACTTTGTGATGCAAGAGCATTTTGTAGGACGAGCAGCTTGCCACAAGTACAGTACCTTCCCTTGCTTTACTTTATGAGGGAAAATTACATTTAGCAACATTGTTAAAATTCACAAGCCAAAAACTGGTTTAAAACAGGCACATTTATTTGGTACTGCTATTGCAAAGAAAAGACAAGCAAGGAGCACTGTACGTAGAGGTTATAGTCTGTGATACATATTTTTTATATAAATTTTAAAGTGTAAGCTATAGCATTTATAAACTCAAAGTTACTTTTCATGTAAAAATCACTATAAACTTTCTGTTGCATAACATCAACAATCAGTCACATAATGAGCTTGGGCTGCCTGTTAGTCTCAAGACCCTGATATCTCCTACAATCTAGAAACACTGCATTCATGGTGTATTCAGATGGAGCATTAACCACCCAGACAGAAGGTTTCTCTTATTTAGCCTTGGTTGGAAGTCGAGGAAGGGAATCCAGCCATTGAAATTCTGCAAGTTTTATGTTCTATGTTGGTTTTCAATTATTGTCAGGGGGTGCAACTGAATTAAGAGATATTAAAATGAAAATGGTTATTTGCCTGAACCTTTTTTAGTCAGGTAAATTCGTGAAAAAATATGATTTGAGTTGATGGATGGAGTTTTGGTTAATCATAACAATTATGATAAATTCACAGATTGTATGTGAAGAGATTCTAGTGGGTTTGGTGAACTATGGTATGGATGCGGTGTTGAGCCAGAAGAGTAACTTGCTTGGTACTCGAGATAGCAGAGAGTTATTTAATTAGGACTGCAAAGCAGAAAAATTGTCAAGAACAGCCTTGTGTTGCAGGTCAGGTGACATGTCATTTGTTTGCGGATTTTAAAAAATGAATATGGTACCCGAAGAAGTTAATACAAGTCGTTGATACTTGCCTTTATCCAAAAGAGATTTCCTGCAGTGTCTTTCACAATTTTTTTCAGGTCTCCTAACCTTTTTTCCATGGTTGAAACCCAGAGTAACAAAATACTTTTTAAAAAAGTTTGTTTGCATCACCACTGTACCCGTGCGACTTAAGAAAACTGGGTACGAGTTAAAATTGGCACAGCATTCATTTTTCGCTAACATGCTGAATTCATTATTGGAACACTATAATCTTCTTAGCAAGATTTTTCAATACACTTGTTTTTTTAAAATAAGAACCAGTAAAATTTTGCTTAGATTTCAGCACTTTGAGGCTCAAAATGTTTTTGTTTCACAGTATTTGTCACGGTTGGAATTTATTAGTATTAAAATATTAAGAACTGGTTAGAAATCAACCAATCAAGCTGATTTTGTTCTCTACAATAACACTTTTTACTAATTTGGCACCTGTTTTGAAGGGCGGGTAAGAATTATCTTCGTGGCAAATTTATTGTTCGATATGGGTTTTGAAAAAGATAGAAAAAAAGTGATTTCTGGTGATTTACGGGGGGTAGTGACCGGTATTAGTGTGAGCGGTTGTTCGCCGCGTCTCCTAGTCCTAGTCATTCATTCTTTTTAATCCTCATTTACTTGTTCTGGCAATACCTCAGCAAGCGCTTCAGTTCCTCCCGAAAGCAATATTAATGTAAGAAACAATGATAACTAAATACAGGATGTTGAAAGAACGATTTTATTTCATTTCGGAGCAACAAAATTCAAATTTATAAATTCGGTTGGTGTTCCAAATATCGTGACGAGAGCGTGGGCTACCTGTGGTCAGAGCAACCGAAGGGCTAACAGCAGTGATCAAAATGTTACAACCTTGATAGTGTTGATATGTTTAAATCATCGTGTTACTCCTTTCAATATGTTTGATTTTCTTCAAAATTTTTCCAATTTTTTTAAATTTTTGATCAAGAACAAAATTTTGCGATCTGCAGCCGAGCTGGGACGTGGAACTAGCAACATACTGTGACCGTCATTCATTGCGAACAAAGTTTGTCATGGCGGAATTTGGTGCACATTTGAATCAAGGGACAAATGCGGAAAAACCAACTATATTTGAAGTTGTTGCCCAAGAGTCTATGAATAGTGTTCTTAGACCAGCACTGACTTATTGCTTTAAAGTTTTAGCTAGTTCCCGGCCAGATAACTTTGGGTGCTTATGGCGGTACAGTGACGAACTTTACACTTTAATAGATTTGCTTATACAAAATCATTATTTAAAAAAATTTCAAGGAACTTTTTCTGAAAATTTTTATGGATTGAAACGCTATTTTGCTACTAGGAATGTAGCTGAAAGACTTCGTCAGTCAGGAAATATTGGCCAAAGGGAACGATTCCATTCCCTTTTATCTGTTGTGTTCTTGCCATACTGTAAACTGAAGTTAGACAACGTGTTTGAAAAATTAAGAGAAGAAAATTTAAACAACTTGTCTTCTCATCATCCAGTACACGAGACATATTTTCAAAAAATGAAGAGTATGTTTATTTATCTATACCCTATTTTGAATCTTACTTGGGAGTTCATTTTTTTGAGCTACCAGATGGGATTTATGCTGAAGATGACAGACTTCCATTCTCCACTGATGCATTTGTGTGGACTGCGATTAAAACGACTCTCTCGCCAGGACACAATTGGACATTCACTTCAGAGTACTCTCTCATTTACAAAGCCTTTTTCCTCATGGAAGCAAATCTTGAGGGAACTTCCTCGGGTGCTTACCAGTACTCTAATAACAGTAGTTGCAAATGGAATTCCATTAGTAGTGTTTTTCATTAAGTTCCTGGACTGGTGGTATTCCAGTGAAAATAGCAAGTCCTTCATTGCTGTTACTACTCTTCCAATTCCTCAACCTCCTGAACAACTGAAGGTAATTTTGGGCTAAATGTCTGTACCGACCCTTCATAGTTTTGCAAACAACCTTTGGTATAATTTTAAACATTGTGATAAAGAGTATTGCATCTGGGATACTCTCACTTATTACATAGATATGAGTGTTTTATTGTAAAATATGCCACTCGTAGATTTCATATAAAACTGCATCCGGGATACAAGTGAGATATTTTCCATATCCTCACTAGTGAAGATATTGCTGACGTCATTCCTTTGTTTTTCCTTTATTTTTTTTATTTTCAAAACACTCATATCTATGTAATAAAAAGAAAATTACACATTGGCTTGAACAAATGAAGTTTATCTTTATGTGGAAAAAAGATTTCATGAGTAAGTGCAGTATAGTTTAGTGTTTAAGTGTTTTTTGTGAAAAGTGTCTCTGGTAACCTTGTTCTCACAGTTATTAATAAATAAATTATACAACTAAATGTAAGACTGGCAATGCAGAAGTTTAGATCCATTGTTTTTTATGGTACTTAAATTAACTTGTTTCAAAAATTGACATTTATGTATATATCTTGCAGCCTGCTCGACATGGACAACAGCTCCCAGAACATCCTGCTCAGTGCCCCTTGTGCTACAAAGTTCACTCAGGACCGACTGCATTAGGAACATCCGGATATGTGTTCTGTTACCAGTGTATCTATCATTATCTTTCTCAGCATGGTTGTTGTCCTATAACTCATTTACCAAGTTCCTCACAGCAATTAATCAGAATCTTCTCACAAGAAACAAATTGACCCCTTAATAGAGAAATAGATCATTTTTGAAATTGCAGTTAAAGTTGATTACACTGACAATGAATTGGATGTCTACAACAATGTAGTTTTACATTACTTATAACTGTGTGTATTGTTGGAGGTGTCACATCTTGCTTTCTTTCACTTAGAACTTAGTATTTTTTGAATATTTAACAACAAAACAAGGTTAAGACAGCTGTAAAATGAATCTACACACATTTAATTCAGCAGCAACTAGGAATTTCAAAACTTTATTTTCCACATTTAATCAAGTAGAACAAAACTCTTGTGAAATATAAAAGGCTGTTTTGTTGTTTTAATTGTTTCAATGGTACTCTTGATCAACAATATGGATGCCAACTAGTAAACAAATGTTGTTGCTTTTTAAAAAATATCACCTTGGTGTACCAAATGTCTCCCAACTCCCATGCCTTGGGTAAGAGACTTACACTCACTCACACACTATCCATTAGTGCCACTGATCCACTGAGTTCACAGGTGTGACGTTGCATGGTTTTTGTTTTGCTCCTCCACAAGGCATGATTTTCTGCGTCCTCCACTCTCAGGCTGGAGAGCTTGAGGTCATTCCTCAGGACCTCACACTAGGTCTTTCTTGGCCTGCCACGGGACCTACGTCCACCAACATCCAGGGAACAAACCCTTCCAATCCATAATGTGCTCCGCTGGACATGGCCAAACCATCTAAGATGCTTCCGTCTGAGGGCAACATCCAGATCATCAATGCCGAGCCTCAGACGGAGGTCCTGAGTGTTGATGACATCAGTAGGTTTTACGGCACACATCCAACGGAGCATTGCCCTCTCATTCCTCAGAAGCCGATCCAGATCCATTTGTTTCAGAGGCCAGCACTCACATGCATAAAGCATTGCACCCCTGACACAACTGCAGTAAACTCTGCCACGTGTATCTACCATAAAACAAGAGTGAGCCTGAATGTCAGTAGCCTTGGGCAGCTGTTTCGGTGTCGTAGAGCGCCAATGCATACCCCTGAACAGGCTAACTGCCTCGGCTAGATTTTGTAAGCAACTATTTCGGCCTTTTGAAACATCACCAGCATGGCACAGCTAACAAACAGGCCCCGGTTCCAAAAGAAATTTAAGTAATAGTAAAAGTATATAATGCTTGTGGGATGCAGCTGTAATGAAAAAATTAAGTATAGATAGCACATGCGTGGTAGTAGCTGTAACCTTGAAGCCACTAAAATGGACACTGAGGCAGGTTACACTACTCACTTACAAACACTTACTCTTCTTCTTCGTCTGTGTTAAACAGGTTCAACCGAAACGTCTGACCTAAATCAAAAAAGATATATGAACTACAAAAAATCAAAATTTTCAATTTCCCCAAATCATTACGATAATTATCCTCTATTAATTACCTTTTTCTAATTCATTTTAGAATCAATTAATGGCTCTGTATCTGTGTTCATGTGTGTGTGTCTGTCATGTGAAAAGTCTCCGTTCACCTCAGTGGTAAAAATGGTCTCCCCAAATAGTAAGCCTTTGGCCAGTTACAAATGAGTTAATTGCTACCTCAATTACCATTACTATTACCATTATCATTGTCATTATACTGTTATCATTTTCATTCTCATTACCGTTATCAGTATCACTGGCATCGTTACTGTCATTGTTATTGCAATTATTGTTATTCCTATCATTATTATTATGATTATGATTATGATTATGATTATGATTATGATTATGATTATGATTATTATTATTATTATTATCAATTGCTAGCAAATATGGTGATGCATGATCTCTGGTATAACATCGCTAATGTTTTAAGTGCTATCCTTACACAAAATATCTAGAGCAATTTTAACTTTTAAACTCTATTGTTGAAATTGTTCGAGAAAAAAACGCTCTAGCTGTATGATGATAAAAGCAACCCAAAATTAAAAGTTTTATGACTATCGCAGCATAAGAGCTGATATTTTGTCAAAGAAACACCTTGGCAACCGAAAATCAAGTAGTTAGAAGCTTTAAACAGAGAAAAGATGCTGCAGTCGAAGCAGCTAATAAAAACAATGCCAAGTTCAGTTGGCACACTTACCTTTACAAAATAGGATTTTATGACATTTTTTAAAAAAAAAACTCTCTAATGAAAGACTATTTTTCTGACAGTTAATTTCTTTACGACCCAGATGTCCCACGGAGCAAGTACTTCTCTCAAGTATCTGTAGTGTTAAGCAGATGAGAGTCTTTGACTCCCCCTGGATGGGGCACTAATCCATCGCAGGTTAGCTCCCAGCGGATGCTGGTACTTATTTACCTACCCCGGAAGGATGGAAAGCTGAGTTAGCTTAGGGGAAAAAGAAGGTCAGCCAAATGGGAGTCTTTGAATCCCCCTGGACGAGATACTAATCCATAGATGTTTAGCTTACAGCAGACACTGGTACTCCATTTACCGACCTCGTAAGATGCATGGTGGAATTTAATGTCACACAAAGAATCAAATCTCGGAATATTCAAGATCGAACCCAGGACCATGCGGTCAAAGAGCAGAAATCTTACCAACTGTGCACCAACCAACCCATCTTGATTTCTTTTGAATTAACTACGATATGGAACAAATCTTTCAGATAAAAGACGACTTTTCAACGTCAAAATGTCAGCTACTTACCCAAGTCTTACACCAATTATCTTAAATTTCTCAAAATTGAGTTAACTAAAATATATCAATCTAGACTTCAGAAATATTTTCTAAAAAAATACAAATTGTCATACAAAAATTGGTCAATTTTGTTCATCTACACGAGCAAATAAAAATTGTCACATAAAAATTGCTCGTGTAGACGGGGCTTTACTCAAGATTACTTCTTTGTGTGGTTCATAAGGGTTTTGTGTTCTCCGCCTTAAACTTTGTGAGCAGAGGGCGATTAAATGTTTCTCCATGAAGCTTAACAAAGAACTAAAAACTTATCTGTAGTTACGTCCTTGCAGTCCTGAGAACTCAAAAAAGGTCTTTTCACGTTCTAATTTTAGCGAAAATGTAACTATATACTTGTAGGTGCTCAGCTCGATGCATTCCACCATGCAGTTATTGTATTTACTATTGTTCTTTGCCGTCGTCGTTGGCATTACGGTCCTCTTTAATTAAGGGTCCCCAGTTATTATAACTGAAATGTCAGAAAACCTTCAAGGGTAACGTTGTTGATATACTATACCTTCTACTTTCTTGCTTCCTCCTCCAACAACAAGATGCGCCAGAAGATTCAACTCAGCCTTAGCAATGGGGTTGGGAGTTTCAGATGATACCTGCAACACATGATTAAATGAATTTTGGACTATCTCCGAGTCGTTTTGTAATGATAATAACCAACCAATCATTTACCTCGAAATGTGATCTTCTGAGATTAAATACCAGTTTTTGAAAACTGGCCATGAATTACTCACAACTAACTTTTAGAAATTCAGGACTAATACGGGAATAAAAATTCACATAAAGTACTTGTCTTTTAAAATGTGGGAATAAAATATTGCTAATTATATGTAAAATTCAATTTTAATACATTTTGATCAACAACCAAACTCTAGGTAAATATACAGGTTGGGAGTGTGTGCGTTAAGTTAGAAGTATGTGCAGTATACGAACTCTGAAAACTTACATTTTCTGTTTGATAGGATGAAGGCGTTTGCACTGGTGTTGAGGTTTTCTTATTGGTTGGAGTAACTGCACTGTTTGTCTGAGTGGGTCTGTTGCTTATATACCTTAAAAGCAATAAAAATATCAGTTATTACCATAACTAAAAGCTATAAAAATTATTATGATACATGAGTTCAGAAAGTCATTTCAACCCATTTTTGACTCATAGATACTTCATAGGAGTAGCAGTGAGTTAGGGAAATAGTTGAGACTTTCTCATTTTTGACTCATGGATACTTCGTAGGAGTAACATTGATTGATTTTTGTTATTGAATTAATCAGAAAAACTAATGAGGACAGATTTCAACGTTTTGATGACTTCCTGTCATCATTATCAAGAAAATGAAGAAAATTTACATAAGCAAATAGATAAAACTAAACCGAAAACAATAGTCTATTGTTTTAAGCCAATTTTTGAGGCTGAATGTAATAAACTTAGATCTATTTTTTCCAAGCTGAAGTATCCGAACGAGCTAGTTGATTCTACAATCTTATCTTTTATTAAATCCAAGGTAATAAATATTTCGAGTCCACCCCCTCTTGTGCCAGTTGAACAACTTGTGTGGATACTGCTGCCGTTCAAAGATCAAAAGTCTGCTAACGTCTTAAAAAAACAACTCAACAACCTTAACAACAGAATCGGAACACCTCTACAGCCCATCTATACTAGTCGTAAACTGGGTGATGCACTTAGCGTAAAAGAACAAAAGCCCTCTCTGATCAATCAACACAGTGTGGTCTACAAATTTTCATGTCCTCTGTGCGATGCAGAATACATAGGCCTCACAACTCGACATCTTTTTCAGAGAATTGAAGAACACTGTCGCACTTCTTCATCCATTTGCAAATCCATCCATCTTCAAGAAGATCATACCAGCCCTAGATCTCTTGACTTAGCCAAGAACTTTGCAGTTCTGAGGAAATGCCAAGGAATGATGGACTGTCTGGTATACGAGATGCTCCTGATTAAAAAATACAGACCAAGTCTTAACATCCAATCAGATTCAATACGTGCTAAAGTATTCACTTGACTTTGGGTTTTTCTTTGCGTAATATCACTTGATGATTCACTGGCTTAGAACAATAGACTATTGTTTTCGGTTTAGTTTTGTCTATTTGCTTATGTAAATTTTCTTCATTTTTTTGATAATGATGACAGGATGTCATCGAAACGTCGAAATCTGTCCGGGTTAGTTTTTCTGATTAATTCAAAATATCCTAAGAAACTACGAGTGTAGCTTACAAAATATTTATGCGTATTAATAAATAGTTGTAGCAACAAAAAATGGGCCGTATTAAGGCCACGTTGGTAGCAATAATTTTACCTTTTTAAAATTTACCATAGATAATACTAAACGGAAGTGTTAGCAGCCATGGACTGCTGTTTTGCTGCAGATAAACGTTTAGAGCTTCTTGTTTCGTCTTTTTTATATCTTTTCTGTGCTGCATAGCTTTAACAATCGGACAGTACATGTGTGCTAGTACTATTCGTGGCCTCTAAAATGCATACTAAGGCTGTGTTTGCATGATACCGGATCGAGGTTCGTTTCGGAACGAAAATAAATTCAGCAACGTGTTTATGAGAAAAAGAAAACGAACTCGCATGTAAACTGTAGTGCGCATGCACTTCTCGTGCCACTCTTCTCGGAAGCCCGGCTTTGTAGCATTTTTGTACCGGTATCATTCTCGTCCCCAGAGCCCAACGTTTTTCTTAGCCGGCGGAGCCTTCGCACGATAAAACCTATGTTTGGCTCTGGGGACGAGAATGTACCGGTATGAGCTTGTGGTGAAGATAACTGGCGGAAACATGTCAGCAGCTCAGTTCCTCCAAAAAGCACAAAAGAGAGGAATGGCGAACCATGATTACCAACGTCCTTGGGGATATTGCACCTAGATAGACAGACAGACGGATGGACGAATGGATAGATAGATGAACTCGTGTAGTGTTAATAATACACGATACTGAAAAGAATTGCCATCAGATTTCATTGGGTCAAAAATTTTGATCCGGTGCGAAAACCGGGATGAGTTCATTCCGGAATGACTCATTCCGATATGAGAAATTCGGAAGTATCATGTAAACAAATGCAGCGATTTGTATGAAACCGACACGAAGTCGTACCGGAATGAATCTCGATCTGTAAACACAGCCAAGGTGAGGCTTGACTGAGCGAATATTTAGCCTGCGAGGCAGCCAGCCTAGGCTCTCTTCAATATTGTCCCAGTCAAAAGGTCTCGAGTTACAGAATGACTTTCAATAATGGGCAGGGTTACCACTGTCCTTGAAAATCCTGGAAAGTCCTGGAATTGGGGAAAAATTTCTTTATTTATTTACAAAAAATAATAAAAATATGCTTTTTGTTAAAATATTTTTGATACGACAGTGCTGTAAAACAGCGACTTCGCAAGGCCTGATTTTTTTGTCCAAAAATACCTGTCATTGGACGTTTTTCCTTGTCAGGATTTGTCATATCAGTAAATCCGAATAAAGCTTGTTTTGAAAAAAATTTGTAAAGCGTTCAAGTTTTAGTGATAGAGAAGGTCCTGGATTTCCTTGAAAAGGCCCTGGAAAGTCATGGAAAAGTCGTTGAATTTCACATAAAGTAAATAGTGGCAACCCTGTATAGGGCTAATCCCATCCCGCGTCTCACAGTTCAAGAATCCCTATTCTTCTACCACTACCCTGTAGCCATTGCTGATCTTGCCATGCAAAATACCTCTTCGATTGATCGCACCACAGTCTTTACTCCCACGACTCGCGCTTTTAATAATGGCATCCCGTGTCTCGTCCTCCTAATTGGTGGACCCGGTCTTTATGAAACTTTCAGAATTATCCTTCTGAGACAGGACCTAAATCTTAAACCTTAAAATTACTATCTATTTTGATTGCAACCAACGTTATTTATTACCCTAAGGATTCTCAAGAAACGAGCAAAACTGAACTTCGCTTAGTGACAAAATGCTACATGATAACCCGTCTTTCGCCATTTTAATTTTTCCACTCAATTTAATTTCAGTTTTGTTGCGTATGGGATATCTTTAGTTAACGGCGGCAACACCTTTCGCAAAACTAAAGAAATACGACTTATTTAATCACTCGGCTCTCAAATCCATCATGGAACAAAGGAATGCTTCACGTGTAAATATTATCTTTCCTTTTAGAGATACCTTTTATTTCATTCTTGTCCTTATGATTTCCCCAGTCTCCCTCTTCTTTTCTTCAGTTCCTACCATTATCTTCTCAGTCTTTTCCCCATCAATTCCTCAGCTCTCCCCTCATCATTTCCTCAGCTCTCCCTTCATCATTTTCTCAATTCTCTCCTCATCATTTCCTCAGCTCTCCCCTCATCATTTCCTCAGCTCTCCCCTCATCATTTCCTCAGCTCTCCCTTCATCATTTTCTCAATTCTCCCCTCATTATTTCCTCAATTCTCCCCTCGTTATTTCCTAAGCCCCTCCCCATTATTTCCTAAGCCCCTCCCCATTCCCTCCCCATTATTTCCTAAGCCCTCGCGCCATCATTTCCTTAGCCTCTCCCTCATCATTTTTAGCCTTTCCGCCCGCAATTTCTTCAGCCGCTTCGACCGCTAATTCCTTATCACCTCCCTCATCATTTCCTCAGTCCTTTTTCTCATCGTTTCTTCAGCCCTTTCCTCATTTCTCAGCCGCTCCGTCCATCATTCCCGAAGCTTTTCCCCAAGCCTCTTTTTAGCTGCTTCCCCCGCCATTTCCTCAGCCGCTCTGTCCACGATTTTCTCGTTTCATTTTCCTGATTGTAAAACAAAATTACTTTTTACACATGGCTTTTCTTCTGATAGATGTGTCTATTTGATCTTAGTTGGAGTCCATTTGCTGCAACTCTCGTGGAACTAGCCTCATAAAAAAGGATCGCACCGCTAATCCAATCCCAAACTTCGGGGTGAGGTTGACCCCTTGTTGATTGGGAGCAAGGCCTTCTTGAGTAAACCGGAAGTTTTGTAGCAATATTCCAAGAAATGCAAACAGCTCCATATACGCTAAGCTTTCGCCCAAGCACTTGCGACGGCCAGCTGAGAACGGGAGAAAACTGGGCATATCTTTGGGATCAAAAACATGACCCTCTTCATCTAAAAAACGTTTAGGGTTGAATACATCCGGGTCTTTCCATACTTTGGGATCGTGATTGGCTGACCATAAATTAACAAGAACAAGGGTGTCTTTTGGGATTGTATAGCCAGCGATTGTTAGGTCGGCAGTTGTGCTGTGTGGAATTGCCTCTGGAAGTAGGCTTGTAATTCGTAGTAACTCGTAAATGGTCGCTTGGAGGAGTGGTAATTTGTTTCGATCTTCGAATGTCGGTGGGCGTCCCTTGGGCAAGGCGCGGTCAAGTTCTTGGTGTAACTCTCGTTGGATGTCCGAGTAAACTATCAGATATGCTGCAGCCCAATGAATAGTCAAGGCAATTGTGTCAAAGCCTGCACCAAACATATCAAATAAAGTATGAATCAGATCTTTCTCGGTTAGATTCTCTTTGTTTTCCTTGCTCGATTGCGACCCAACTTCAGCGGCTGTAATTAAACTATCAGCTAAACAACGAACGATTCCAGGTTGGTAGTCTCTCTTACTGTTTCTGTAGAGTTTTTCAATCATGTTGAGAAGGTTGTCAGCTAGTCGCTGTAACCGTTTGGTCGTGTTGCTTGAAGTAAAGTATTTCAACCAAGGGAAAAGGTCGACAGCGTTAGCCAGCCCCATTGCATCTTGGAAAGCATGTTCGTCTTTCAGTATTTCCAACAAGTCTTCGTTGTCATATTCAAAAGACGTATCAAACAACAAACACAACATTACATTTGCTGTAGCAAAATGTATTCCATGCAGTATGTTCAGAGGTTTGCCTTCCAATCTTTGAAAGAATTGTACTAATCGTCGGCTCTCTTCTTTAATTTTACCATAAACGATGCCGTTGCTGATGGAGCCATGAACGGCTTTCTCACAGATTCGCCTCAAAATAGTCCATTTCCGAGAATAGCCAGCGAAAGCTAAACCATGTCCTCCGCCGCTTACAACTTCTAACGAAAACAGGGCTGGACGTCCAGCAAAAAAATAAGACCTCTTCAACAGTCCATCCCTGATGGCACTCGCTCCGTTAATTACGACCGCGAGCCTGGAACCGAGCTTAATACTGTAGATGTGACCATAATGGTCAGCCATTTTTGTCAGAGCTAGATGCGGGTTCGCTCCCATACGAAACACAGATCCTGTTGGGGTTGTAAAATGGTATTAAAACTTAATTCGTTTCCTTTTTACATTCATAGCGTTTGTAGATGTTACAATAATATAATAACCAATTAATGAGGTAAATTCTTTTCTATCGAGGTTATAAATTAGCAAATGTTGCTAAGATCTGCTGCGAGTCCTTGAAAAACTCGACGTAAACTCGATGAAATTCATTTAACTCTCAACGAAAACACAATATTGGTCCGCCATTTTGTCAGAGCTAGATGCGGGTTTGATCCCATACGAAGCACAGATCCTGGGAGTTTTGAAATGGTAATAAAACTTAGTTTCTTTTTTACATTCAGTAGCGTTTGTAGATGTTACAACAATGTAATAACCAATTAATGCGGTCAATTCTTTTCCATCGAAGTTATCAATTAGCAAATGTTACTAAGATCTGCTGCTAGTCCTTGAAAAACTCGACGAGATTCATTTACCACCCAAAGAAAACTCGACCAGGTATTGTGTCTTCCACAGGGAACCCTTTTTTTTCCGTGTGAACCGAAAGAAGAATATCTGGGCTTACATAAAAAATCGTCGCTTTGAGTTCTAGTTGTGAGGGTAAACCGACTTGCGCCAATCATTTTAAGTATTTTAAGCTAAATCCACCAATCACAACATAGATTACAATCATTACAGCAACTGAACAACTTTCCCTTCAAAGCACGGGCCTTTTGCAAAGGCTGTTTAAAGCTATTTTTAAAGCTTTTTTTCATATTTATTTTTTCGAAAATTGTAGTTAGCATAAATGAAAAACTGCAATTAAAAGCTATATTTCAAATTGCACTTTTATGATCACAGACCGAATTGAACTCCACTCAGTCGTATTACCATTACTGATGCGGTGATCATATTTTCAAGCTTGAGTTGTCATTCATTGTTGCATAGAGAAAATTTAAAAAATAATAGCACATGCAGCTAATTAACCGACTGAGGTTAAGTTTCAAGGTTTTATTTTTCATAAAAATAAAAAAGAACTATTCATTTTATCATAAACCGTAAAAAGAGTACAAAACTGGTCTAAAGCGTTAAACAAACACGTCAGCGGTTTTATACCTAGTAACAGTTCTGTTGTACTCTTTTCACGGTTTATGGTCTTAATGAAAGTTCTTTTGTATTTTTATGAGAAATAAGACCTTTAGCCGTAATTTTAATTAATGCTTGAAAAGAAGTCAGGATTTTTTATGCGAAAAGTCAACCGTAACGACAATTTTTACCTGTCCATTCATGGCGTCATTTAGTGAAGTATTAAACAGACCAGGACTTTATAGTCATGCTTAGTATCAACGGTTGCATTTAATCTTACAAACTTACAACTACGAAGATTTAATTTATATCTAACTTAATACTGATCCCTGATAGTAAACAATTCTCCTACACCCAGTCCCTGCATTCTGGCCGAAGATATGTCGACCTCATCAGACTTTCTGTTTAAAATTCGGCAATTGCATCTGTATAGCAACACCTTCCTTATTCTTTACATGTGGCTTCTATTAAGTTTTCCATACTGTTCTTATAGTATTTTAATTTCGACTCACAAACATTTTTTACAAAAGTATTTAAAATTGATTGAAACGAAAGTTACACTGTGTTCTGGAAATAATCAATAAAATTAAAAGATGGCGTTTTCTAATGGTAAATATTTGCCTGAATCTTTTAGTTATCTACCCAGCTTATTTCGGACTCATATTTCTACACAATTATATAAAAAAATCTGAATTAATCAGTTGTTTTTAAATAAACTTCTACTTCCTTCAGTCTATGCGAGCGCCTTCATTTCAAAACAACCACACAAGACCAAAACTTGGCATCAAAATTCTGACAAACCAAACAAACGATTATCGACTGAAACGTCTACTCCTTATACTACTTACGGCAATATTAGAATCAGAAAAATCTCTCAGGGTTTTGTAAAAGGAACTCTTCGCCCAGAATGGCACAACAGCTTTCTAAATATTGCCAAACTGAATAGTTTAAACAGTGGCAGTAAATCTTTGTTTATATCAGAAATGTGAGTAGTCCTTAATATTGTGCCGAAAACCAAATTAATTTACATAATTTAACTGTAACTGATAATTTATACAATGGAAAAGACAATTCATTTTTCTATTATTTCCTCGTTTTGAAAAGAAAATTAAGTAAGATACATTTGTTGAACAAATTCTGAAGTATAAGATTTTCATGATCTTTGAACTGAATAGAAACTGTCAGCAAAGATCTAGGTAACACGCGATTAAAATCATGTGAGGAAATAAAAGCCACGGGACGCTGGTCACAGACATACTACTATATAGAGGACCACTTTGGCACAGATCAGTTGGGATTCTGCTTCAGATCCGAACAAATAGCTTCAAATAGTCTCATAATAACAGTGAAACGAACACTGAACTCACCGATTAGGGGGAGACCCCAGGGTCCCGGAGGTAATGTACTGTAGAAAGCACTATAGAGAAACCGTGCTAATACAACAAAAATGCTACACACAATCATTGTGAACAACAGCAAACCAGAAACTGGTAATATCTCAAAGCCGTTCAACGATCCAAAACCAACCAATTTCATGGCTGTTACGCACGCCACAACTTTCGATTAATTGACGAAAATGAACATTCTCGTCCCCAGAGCCCACGATTCCCTTGGTCAGCACCAAGATCGAGGGCTGACCAAG
>JANCMA020283052.1:0-12279 GCA_024336925.2 Zoanthus solanderi | reverse complement strand
CATCTTTACCACTCTAAGGTGGACGGAGACCTTTCACATGACAGACAAATACACACACAAACACAGAAGTCTCCGAGAGCCTATGGTTTAACGTCCTTTTCCGAGAAGACGCGAAAGTCTAACCATTTGCAGTTGTTAGAGCAAAGGAAGCACCTTCTCCTCAATTATTAGAGAAGCCTGAGTGTTGGTTCGGCCAGGAATCGAACTGGAGCCTCCCTCACGATAGACTGGCACCTTATCAACTAGGCTAACCAGACGGCTTTCATTGCTTTGAAAGTTATAATTAACTTTAGCAGAACACAAGGTCCGTTGTTTGAGGACAGTTTGATAAATATGCTGGTAGCATTATAAAGAATGAAAAATAACTAAGTTATCGACACTATCTACTTTGTTCAAAGAGATAACACAAGTTGTTAAAGCAGAAATTGCTTCAATAGTTGTAGTTCTTACAGCTAACAAGGTTTGTTATTTTTGTCGTCATTTCTTCAACGTTCACTATTGTTTACTTCTAGCTCGACTATTAACATGTTTTTAGGGTAAATATTGAGACGAGCTGTTTGGCAGCGACTATTTCCCTCACCTGTCCGAATATCCTTGTGAATATTGCGAGTTTCGGCGATATCTTTCATCTGCAAAACATATTTAACAAATGTAAGTAAAAGAAATAGGGTGCCTATAAAAACACTCGTAATAAGTATTCCATTTTCTATTGAATAAACTTGTTTACAACATTTTAGCAAATAGTACATCACTATGAAAAAATAGCCAATTGAAGTGGGTTAAGAACTTAGAATGGAAAGTAGTATACTTCAATTCAACTCTAACAGAACTTTCCACAGGAAAATTTTAACGACTGTTTTCCTTGCAAATTGCACTAAAAGATGAATGTGGCTTTTTGCAATGACAAGCCAGAGACTTTAACTCAGTTTTTGTTAAAATGCTAAGTCACAATCAATTTTGGAATAATGTCTTAAAATAAATAAAACTAAACCGAGTTCATGAAAATATAAACGTTACCAGAATAGGCTGCAGGGATTAACAACTTGCAAAACAGTCGTATTAAGCTTAAATATACTAATAGATTTTACATTTTTTAAATAACAGTAGAAACAAAAGTCTAACAATGATTAAAGAAAATATGTGTTTAATGATTGAGAGAAAGAAACGGCATCCCAACACTAAGAACCTATAAAAATTCAAAAAAAGTGTAAGTCCCTTTTCAGCTAATTCATGCGCGCGCATGCGCAAGCAATGATCGAGTATCGTGGGGGTGAAATGTCGACGGAAAAGATTGTACTCCGAAATTTGTGGACGGAAGTTGTGGACCGTAGACGGAAGTGAAAGTATCCCGCGAGCGTGGTTCCATGGTAGAACGTTTAACTTTCGTGTGCACGAACCTAGTTCGAGGCCTGTACTGACCTTTTTTTATTTTAATAGTGTTTTTTTCTTTTCTTTTTTTAACTTAAAACTTCCTATAATACCTTTTTCTTACTTTGTAATACAACTTAATATTAAACTATTTGGAAAAAATTTAAGATTTAATCATTAGAGTGTTTAATATTATTGTCCATTACATGAATGAGCTGGCTCTAAGAGCCCTTGATTAATAATAATATAAGACGTAATTTTTCAATAGGTTTACAGCTTTTCTCATGTTCTTCCAACATACCAAGTGGTTTAGTATGCCGGTAAGCCCAAAGAAAAGTATGTTCTATTGCTTAAATAAATCTTACCCTCCTCATACCAGGCACGTTGATGATCCTCCCAACTAGTTGAGTATTCAGAATCCCGATATGATTCATAGCGATGATCCACATCCCTTGAGTAATTATCAAATCTTTCTCGACTCCTTCTAGCAGAAGTTCTATAGTCTTCCCCGTGGCGATCAAATTGTCTTTCATGATCCAGAGGATCCAATCGTCTTTCATGATGATATGAATGATCCACCGAGTCTCTGTGTTTCTTAGCATAGTCTCCTGACATTTCACGACGATCTATAGAGTCTCTGTCGTCCTTATACTCACTACGATCAGATGGCCTATCATAACGATCTCTAGAGTCTCCGTGATCGTTCATGTAGCGATCATCATGTCCTTGCCAATGTCTAGTGTCTCTATAGTCATCATCATAATGATTATCTCGTCTTAGACGGTGCTTTTGGCTATTTCCAAAATCATAATCATTTCGATAACGGTTATAATCCCTTTCACGTCTTTCAGGAATGTCTCGCGATTGTCTTGAGTCCATATAAGCATCGCTCCTTTCTTTATCCCGATGGTAATTTTCATTTCTAAAATATTCTTGAGAGTGCCTTCTATAATTTCCATGCTCTTGATTGGAATAGGCATCCAGTTCACGGTCTTTTGATTCATTCCTTTGATTGACGTTATCTTCCGGATGATAATTTCGAGATTCATTTCTAGTTTCCCTGTAGTTTCTGGCAAAGAAAGCTTTATCGTGGTTTCCACCATCTTCAGGCTTAACTCGGTTGCCATAATTGCCACTACTTTGAGGATCATCTCTAGGGTTATCATATTTACTATTTGAAAGATCATGTCCAGGATTGTCATACTTCCGGCTAGAGTTATGATCAATTCCGGGTTTTGCTCGCAGATCATCTCTAAGGTTTCCAGAATTACTTCTGTAAGAGAGATCACCTTTGGGATTTTTATAGTTTGGGCTTTTATGATCTTTTTCAGGGTTACTAGAGCAGTCATCCCGGGGATTATCATAATTTTGTTTTAAAAATAGATCGTCCTCAAGATAACCTCCCTTCTGGCTCGAGTGAGAATCATTTCCACGGTTACTAGACATATCAAAATTGCTGTTAGAAGGAATATCGTCTCCGGGATTACCAAACTTCTGTCTTGACTGAAGATCATCCCTTTTGTTACCAGTACAACTGTTGGAAGGAAGATCGTATACAGGGTTATTTGCCCCACTGCTTGAGTGAAGATTACCCGTACCATTCCTAGAATTTCTGTTTGCCTGATCTTTATCGTTTGAGAGGAAGTTCGGAGGATGTTCAGCACTTGGATTGCTGTATTCTCTATCATAAGGAGTAACATGCTTTAAGTTATAACCTTCAAGTTTACTTAAGTTTTTGCTATCCGAGCGGATAACTACTCCACTATTAAATTCATCATTTGTTCGCTTATTTTCTTTTCCACTTCTCTGTTTGTTCCTATTGATGTTAACATCACTATTCGCATTCTGGGGTTGTTCTCTGGTAACTGATGCCAGTTTTTGTTGTTCATTGATTTTTGTGCCATCTTTATTGTGCATAGCCTTTATATTAAGATCGTTTTTATGGGAACCATCGGTTAAAGTATCTTGATCAACTGGAAGAGCACTTGAACTCAATCTTTCGTTCTTAAACAAAAACAACAACAAAAAGAACGTTTCAACATCTCACAGTAGTACCAATGTCATAAGCAAGTATAACAACACAACAATCACAAGTTCTGTTTACAGTTAAGAGATTAACAACTAACTTAACAGTTTGCGGTGGTCAAGTTACTCTGCTATATTACATTCTCGAGGTATTTACACTAAATTACGTAACCAAGGTAAATCTTTGGCCAAAACTCAAATAAACAGGAAAAGAAAGAAACATGGTTGATATTAGTTCTACAAGCAAAGCCCTTGATTATTCTTGAATATCGATAAGATCTAGCTAGAAAAACAAGGCCATAAAATCACTTTGTTCGAGAACCTTTTAAACAGTGCTTTCACTGATCACATAACCACAGTTGAGTATAAACATCGTTGTTATAAATGTATGGATAAGAATAATACATTTGATTATAGTCTACCTCTAACCGATTTTGTATCGTGGTGTAATCAACGGCGTTGGAAACGATTTTCACAAGGATATACTGAACTTCGAAGTGGAACTGCGTTTGAAGAGTAAAGTAAAAGTATCTCATCTACACTCAGCCTGAAGTGAAGCCAATTCTACCGGACGTATTATAACTTTGCTTTGCTATCCATGTGGCTTTGTTTACCCACTTCGTGCTTACATTGAAGACATAACCATTGTTAAGCATAAAATCTTGCCCAACATCTTTGTTATAAATGTATGAATAAGGATCAAAAAGAATACAACATTGAACGTGTTACAGTAGATTTTTTAGTCAATGAGCCAGAAAAATTGCTCTAAAAAGCATGACTAGAATCGAAACAGAACAATAATTTTTGAGTAGTCTACTTCTAGCCGATTTTGTATTTTGGTGTAAGCAAAGGCGTTGTGAAAGATCTTTACTAGTAGATACAGTACTCGATTTAAGTAATTGTGTAAGAGAAGCTTGAAAAACTTCAAAGTGGAACTGCGTTTGAAGAATAAAGTAAAAGTATTCAGCGTGAAAAGATGCCACTACTACCGGACGTATCTATACTGTATAGCTTGCTTTGGTTACCAAACTGTTTATATGTGGCTTTGTTTAACCACATTGTAATTGACACATTTATCTTGTACGTCTTCGACGTACATGAGGAAAAATTGGGTGTCAAGACTCGTGAAAATCCTCGATACCTCAGAAGAATGCTCAGATTTAAACACGGTAATAGCAACTGCTGAGCACAATCATTGTCATTACCAGTACAGGCATTAGCGCTGCTGTATTATTTTATTTTTGCTTTGAAGCTGTTTCATTACAAGACGTTCGAGAAATATGAACAAATATAATCTAAACACAAGTGGCTAACCTTCTGAGAAGATGGAACAGGAGCAACCAACATCATAGTAGGCATGGCCGTAGGAACCGACGTCCACAGAGTCGTACAGGGAGAGGATGGTGCATGTTCCTTTTGCAATGCTCGTAGGGTCCTGTGCTGCATCACGAAATCACCTAAAGAAGAGTGGTATTTTATTAAAATCTTCTACAGCATACAGTATTTGGAAAAAAGGTGACCCAGATACTTTTCAAAAACAAATGGAAAAAAAATAATTTACTAATGAGGTTCTTAACTCACTTATTCACACTATCCTTGTAACTAATTCTTATTTCACACAAACCATTAAGGAGTACACGGAATTGTCAGCATTTTAAAACATACTACTATAAAAACGGATACTAGTTAATTAATTTATAGGGTGTAAATTTCAATAAGAAATCCTACCTTTGCGTGTAACAACTTAAATTGAAGAAACTAATTGTAACAGAGCTCAAAAAAATAATAACAATGTTTTACGTTTCCTTTTAAATGACTCCCAGCACTTACGGATGAAGAATAAAGATGGAATAAGGAGCTGCAGCAGTAAACCTGTTATCAACACTATTACAAGTTCTAGGTATAATGAGAAATAATTAATTCATTAAATTATAGTACGTAACAAATCCATGATCGGCTTTGAAAGGAAGGAGATTGATTCTAAAGAAATTCCAAACTTTAAATCGGCAACAAAAAAATAATGGAATATAAGAAATAAAGGGAAATAATTTGGAGAATGTCGATGCTTTAAAAGCCAATCTAACCGCTGTGTTCTGAACTCTTAGTTAAGCTTTTAGTTATTTTTGTTCAATTATTCTATTTCATGACAACCTTTTAAAAGGAAGACATAATAGCTTTTAAATATTACATCGCTGCAAAAAGTATTTAGCCAAACCACACAAACAAAAAGCAATCAAAGTCACTATTAATTCTTTTATTTCTGACTACAGCCTTCCTCAAACTGCCAGTAATTTTTTTCATGGACACACCCAGAGCCTTTCATATGCCTTTCTTGCTAAAAATTCACAAAGCCAACAACCCAGGCTCCATTGCTTTACTTTTGACGGTCGTTATTTTCAACAGATCAATGATGTAGCTATGAAAGTCTTCTTCTTTTCACAACGGTGTAAAACCAAAAAAACAATTTGACCTAATTGTTTCTATATTTTAAAAACAATGACGCAGAATCCTATTTATACCTTATGCCCTCTGTAGAAAGCACTATTTACCTTGTCTTGAACTATCAACTTCTTCAGCAGAAACTGTCTCAGGTTCGATATTTTGGCTTTTCTCTGCTAATTGACCCTAATACAAAATGTTTAAAGAAATTGAGTATTAAATGTAAGCGATATCACTTACAAGAAAGTGGAGCAAAATTATTTGGGGGACTGGTCTGCTTTCTTCAGTACTGTATGTCAAGCTAGGGGTAGAGAAAACCCCTTGTTGAGAAGTTAATCTATTCTTACCAAATTACAGTAAGAAAGTGTTACATGTACTAACTCTCAAATCGACATAAAAAATTAACAGACAAGAGTCATCTTAATGCCTGTTAAGAATGTTTAGTTTGCAGAAAACTGACACATGGCACACGTTTTATGAAAACGTTAATAAACTAGACATTCGTTGTTTGAGTACTACACTTCTTACTCACTTGCATGGTTGATAAACGGATTGGAGCACACTCCCAATCAGTTTAATATTTTCCATGTAGATAAATTAAAGAAAATTCCTTTACTGACTGAATGCTTGATAGTAGCAAATAATGGCCAATGGGTTTGGAAACTTAAGTTCTACTGTTTATTTCATGTTACTGTAAACTGCACGGGACTAATAACATTTTAAGAAAAGGTGCTAACCGTTGAATTGTCAACATCAGTTATTGGAGGCTCTGTTGAGCCCATCGCTTCTTGAGCAGCTGACGAACTATTAATAACAAAGTTTGTTACTTCTTCAGGAGTAGTGGATGACTCTAGCTCTTTGAATGACCCATCATTTGTCTGTTCATCACGAGATAATAGCATTGTACTTTGCTGTGAAGCTGGAAATGATGCAGAAGGCTCGACAACTGTTGTAGATCGGGGATGTTTTGGAATTGGGAACAACTGAGGACGAACGTTTCCTAGGTGTGTAATAACAATAACATTTGATAAGCAAGTTCTCTCGCAAACGTTTAGGTAACAAGTGATTCTTATGCCACTCACAAATTACAACATTGCGCTGTCCAAATTTTGTGTTGTACCAACTTGCCGAGGAACATAATTATAACAGTTTTGAACAAGATATGAGGCTACAAAAAAAAGCTACCTAACGAGAGTTAAAGCCTATAATCTTTTTAGCCAGCTCACCCTTAACAATGACGAGAGTCAGCTAATTTGAGTTTCGATAAATAGCCCGATCAGCTGTGGGTAAGGAGTGCTAATTTTGTATTGATAGTCTAAAGGAATGTCGAGTGAAATCTGAAACTCTTCTTGTTAATTATGTTATTTTGCTTTATTTTTTATAAAAAATAAAATAAAAAAGAATATTTAAAAGAGAGCGTTAGTGATTTTTTCCCTATTATAGAGTATCCTGAAGAAAACTGATAAAAATCTCACCTTGTTTTAATGAAGCAACCTCTTCAACAGTTTGTGACTCCACAGACTGAATATTATCTGCAGACTGGCAGGAGCCAATCAAAATAGAAGAGTACCAATTAAATTTCTAATGTCAAGTCTTCACAAAAATATTAACTAGGAAGCTTATTATATAATATTTGTTTTGAGTTATTTGATCAATTGTAACAAGAGCTCTTATGTACAACTTACAATAAGTTACAAGAAAAAATACAAAATTTTATAGTAAAAAGCTTACTATTATAGGTTAGTGTGGCTTGCCAACAATATCGTCATTTAACAAATGAAAAATACTTAAGTCAAATTGTAAAAGCTAGGATCTTATTATAAGTTTAGCTTGTTACACTTAGACAGGTGAATTTGTAAAGTGGGCATGTTTAGTTTGATTAATGTCACATTAATCTGTTTGATAGAATCTGTCTATCAATAACTAAGTTCTGTTGGCATCAATTTCTTCAGTGGTACTGTCTGGTGAATACTTTATGGTACTAGCAAACTTGGAAGACATTTTACTAGTCGCTGGGCTGTCAACAGTACTCAGTACAGGATCTGTTAAATCAACCAATTCTAGAGCAGGTCTTGTTTGATTGGCACTGAAGTTCGTTACCTCGTTAGGAGATGCTAGAGAAGGTTTTACTGGCTCCTGGAATGATGCACCAACAGATCCAACAGAATCCTCCATTTTTTTATCTACATGAGATGGCAGCACCTCAGTCTGTTGTGATGGTTGAAATGGTGCTGAAACTGCTGTCAACTGGGGATGGTCTGGAACTGCAAATGACCGAGGTGTGAAGCGTTGCAGTTCTAAAATCACAGTAAAACTTTATTAGGAAGCTCTCTCACATCAAAGGTTTTCAAGCTAATTCTTTAATTTTCGAGACAAAAAAGAAATACAGTATATATGGTAAAACAAAATTAAGACAAAGTAATGAAACAAAAAAATTTTAAAAATATAGTTAAGTGATCACTTATAACTTACAGAGGCTTGCACTGATCTCCTTGCCAAATACAGGGCATTCCAAATTCCAAATTTATGTTTTTTCTCAATCCAGCCATTCAGAAGGCAGAAAATCATCCAATTAACACCATACTGTAGAACAACGTTTTAGTGACAGACCCCAGTGTCGGAACTCTAGATTTTTTGTACAGTTCTTACACAGACCCTTACTTAAAAAAATACAAAACATCTCGGGTGTCAGAAAAAAATTGAATTTCACAAGTCTGATCAGTAACTGACCTAAAATGTTTTTAAAAAGGAAATCGATTGATTAAGGTGGCTATTAAGGCTAATCTTAGAAACTAAAACTATTTAAGTTATAGGTTAATTTTAAAGAAACAGTTTTGGTCTCCTTGATCGTGAACAGGTTGTGTGGCTTAGAATTAAAATATATGTTTAATATTAGATCATCTTAATTCATATCTTATATTAAAAGCCATATTTTCTTTATCATGGAGAAAGAAATCTTAAACTCATTTCTTCGTAAACTAAAATAGGTTGCTTAAAAAGCGAGCTTACTATATTTTGGAACAATATTTAAAAATATATTCTAAATTTGGTTTAACAGTTTTAAACGGTCAAGTCGATGGTCCAACATCCTTTGTGGGTATTTTCAATTTTGCATTGTTGAAAATTGCAAATTTTTGGTAAATTATTTATTTCACATCCAAAATCCAGTTCCAACGGAAGTCAGCGAAAACTTTGGCTGTTCTAAATATTATCAGGTTAACGTTTACTATAAAAAAAACTTAAAAGTTCAGACCACAGAACTTTGTTTTTAATTTAGAGCTAGACCAAAAGATAAACAAAACACAAAGGAAGTCAGGCAACCAATCTGTCCATTTTACTTCTTTTATTCAATAGAAAGAATCTTCAAAGTAAAAAAATTCTCACCTGGAGTGGAAGCAGGGACTTCTTCAACTGTTTCTTTCAAAGTTTCAACAAAACGAACGTTCCCTATGGACTAAACAAAAAAAAACATACATATAACAGGTTTTACAAATTACAGATTACTATAAGCCAGTATTACAGGATGCTAAATATTAGTACTCAATTCAGTATACTCTCGCTCATTGTACCTGCATGGAGAGGTCCTGGGTTGGCTGTGTACTCGCATAGGAATCATTGTTTGGCTGTGTACTGACATAGGAATCATTGGTTGGCTGTGTACTCGCATAGGAATCAATTGTCGGCTGTGTAGTACTTGCATAGGAATCATCTGCTGGCTGTGCACTCGGATAGGAATCAATAGTTGGCAGTGTACTAACATAGGAATCATTGGTTGGCAGTGTACTCACATAGGAAACATTGGTTGGCTGTGTACTCGCATAGGAATCAATTGTTGGCTGTGTAGTACTTGCATAGGAATCATCTGCTGGCTGTGCACTCGGATAGGAATCAATAGTTAGCAGTGTACTCACATAGGAAACATTGGTTGGCTGTGTACTAACATAGGAATTATTGGTTGGCTGCTTACTCGAATAGAAAACATTAGTTGGCTGTGTACTCACATAGGAATCAATTGTTGGCTGTGTGCTCGCACAGGAATCAATTGTTGGCTGTGTACTCATTGGCTGTGTACTCACATAGGAATCATTGGTTGGCTGTGTACTCACAGAGGAATCAATTGTTGGCTGTGTACTCACATAAGAATCAATTGTTGGCTGTGTACTCACATAGGAATTATTGGCTGGCTGTGCACTAGCATAGGAGTCATTGTTTGGTTGTGTACTCGCAGAGAAATCACTAGTCGGCCGTGAGTTTGCAGAGGAATCACTGCAAATACCTGCTTGAGTCGTCGAGAGACTCGCAGAAAAATCACTAGTCGGCTGTAAGTTTGTAGAGAAATCATTGCAAATACTTGCTTGAGTCGTCGTCTCTTTGGTTTGCTGATCACTGCAAGTGGTACAGATTGCTGGATTTGGTGTAAATAGCATGGGACTAGCACAATTTGAGGACAAAGTACCGGAAGGTGGTTTGTCATGAGCAATCAGTACAGGTCCTGTTGTTCCCATTGATCCTGGGGCAGCCATCTGGAATGAAGCATCTGCAGATTTTACAGAATCCTCAACAAGGGGTTGCATCACGTTATCCTTCTTTGTAGCTGGTAATAATTCAGAAAAAGCAGGAGTTGTTGAAGATTGGGAATGACCAGGAACTGCAGATGACTGGGGAGGGTAACTTGGCAGTTCTGTAATAATGCATTTTAGAAAACTTTTTAGAGAGGCTCTTACAGTTTTCTACAAAAATGCTACTAAAAACAATACAAAACTTGACTTGCAAAAATACATCAAGATTAATTAAAAATTAATACAACAGTACAGTGTAGGACTGGACTTTGGGCAAGCTGAAATCGTGAAAAGTATTGATCTTTTTAAGCAGTACTGTAAGTAAAGTAAGTTAAGACTAAAAGCCATGTAGACGATCTCAGTATCATAAATGCTAACCAAGTGAATGATTAACGCATCGAATGGCCTTATACACTTGATGTTGGAAAGAAATAGGATATGTAGCTGGTAGAGCAGAAAAGAACTATTGCTGCTGGAGCTGATCCATGTAGGATCTGGCAAAGGAAGTATTCAATGCTCTTTATCTGCAGCACACAGACCTAACCTGAGTCTTTGTCAATTAGGGTTTGTCTGTAGAACATGTCTAGAGTCAGGGGGTCAGTTTGCAGAAAGGATTGATTCAGATGCAATGGTGTCGTTTTGGAAAGCTCGATCACTTAGGCCACAGTTTTTTTAACAGTGGCTTGTAGCTGTAAGGGTCACCACACTTTTCCCCTTTTTTCTCCTGAAAAATTACTAACTCGAAATTTCGTGTTATTAACTTGAAATTTCATGTTACTAACTCGAAATTTCTTGATACCAACTCGAGATTTCAACAGTATTCAACTTGTTTTACTGTGTTTATATAAATTAACAAATATACATACATATGTTTCGAAAAAGGTTGACGAAGAAATAAGCAATAAAAATATATAACCTAAACACTAGCTTTGCACCTTTTATGCATTCGAAGATAAAAAAACGGAGCACTTAAGTTTCCTGTCCATCGTTACAGTGATATTCCTTGATGCTCTCATGATTTAGTTCCACGCACGTGCTTAGGATTTTGTGACTGCCACAGTTGAGCAATTAAACGCCGTGAGATATAAAACTTGCATTTTTATTGACCAATGTAAACCATAACAAAAACGCCAGCAATCTTTTTCGTGAAAACGAATCATTTGGTGCTGCTGGCACGAGAAACAGTGAAAAAATGGACAAATAAATGTCAATTCAGGAGTAACCAACAACCTTTAAGTTAAAAAGGTATTTCATTTTATAATACTACAGTATATTTATACCGATTCATATCATGATCTATTCAAAATTGGTTTTTGTTAGGTACATAGGAAGGAAAATAATTCAGAAAAAAACAACAGTAAACTACATTACCTGGCTCTCTGTTAAAAAAGGTTGTGGCCTGTCCACGATCTGGTAAAAATTTTTCGGTCTCAAGTGGAGCATATGTTTTCATCTCAGTTGATGATGGAATGTTACCAACAGAAAACTGGGTCGCGTTGTGCTGTTGCTGTGATGGAAATTCAGGTGAACCAAACAAAGATGCAGCACTAGTAGGGTTACCTTGCGGCAATACAGAGTCAAAAAAGTTAGCTCCTGGTACAGCAGCTGCAAACTGTGCATCATGCACGATGGGCCCATTAAACAATGAGGTGTTTGCTACAAATGAGGAAACCAGAGGAGAGTAAATTAACGATTAGTTATATGCACAATATCTAAAGTATTAAGATACAACATCAGCATAATACTCTCTACACTATTGTATTTAAAGCTGAGCAATAATTAGGCTTTAATTTTCTTTTCTAACAATAGGAAATGCCGTCAATGTTGTGTTTCACAGTTTACAGTACCAATGACCAGTGAAAAGCGAGTTATTTTATCTACTGTATAT
>JANCMA020282944.1:0-12280 GCA_024336925.2 Zoanthus solanderi | reverse complement strand
GAACAAATTTGAGAGAATTTGACTTTTAATCTTCAGTAGTTGGCTTTGTTTGATCAATTCTCATTTTCTCATCACCATATGTCATATTTTGTATGTGTTATATAAGGAGAAGTTGGTTGTTGCTGACTGGCACTGAAAGGGTTAAACTTGCTTGACCAGGGCCCTTCTCTTTTGCAATCGGCCGAGAAATGTCTAGGTTTTATTTGAAACGGTTTGCAAATCAATTCGCGATGAGTCGAATGCTCTTACAATTGCAATGTTATTGAGTAATTCCTGACAAAAATATTATACAATCATAGGGAGATTAATGGGCATCAGTTTGATGTCGCTTTATCGCTCTTTTTCCAACCCACCTGTCGCCTATATTTGGCTAAAGACAAATGTCGCTGTTGCTTTTTCACGGCACTAGAAAACAAATGCTTGGTAAACGTGCTTCGATATTTTGAGTATTGTATTTCTGTTTAATTTGAAAAAAATAAACATCCGAAAAAATATACTTCATAGTAATAAAAGAACAATCAATTTAGTTTCTAATGACTCTAATGGCTTGAATCAGTAAATATATGTCACTGAAATAGAGTCGTGCTTGCCTGGTTCGTCATGTCGCTGTCAAAATAACAAATTGAAAATATATCGTTTTTTCAAGATTAAAAATGAACTGTCGCTGTCGCAAACTTTCGCTTTTTTCCGTCAGGTTCTGTCGGCTGCATGTCGATATTCTGGAACAAGATTGTCGCTACATTTTTGGCATTTTTGAAGCAATATGTCGCTTGTCGCCAAATTCCCATAGAAGGCCTCTTGAGTCTTGTTTACAATTGATTTTTTTGTAAAATGATATCACTTGATTGTCGAAAACTAAATGTCGAAAACTGCTATTTTGAATTCTATAGTAAACAATTCTTTTGGTTTTTTCTTCATTTCGTTCTCAGCCGCGGATGTCTAAAGCTTCTGCAACTTTTAAACAACAAGTAACAATAATCTCACATCGTATTTCCCATGATTCCTTGGTTAAGAGCCACTTTTAACCTCTTGTTGTCATTGAGTTTAGGTGGACAGTGAATACCGAAAGAACTGGGATGGCTATACCTTGGAACTGGATGTGATTGACAAAGATCACTCGTCCGGCAATGAAGTTCATTACTGGGCTATGAACTTTCCGGTAAGTGTTTAAGGACAATCATAAAGCCATCAAAATTAGATTAGTTCATTTTCCTGGTTGGTTTACAAATGTTGTTTTAGGTGAAAAAACCTTGAAAACAATATAAACTCAAAGTTCGTTAACCCCTAAATGTTCTGATACTAAAAGTTTCAAATAGAAAGTGAAGTGCTGCGAGCTGAAGCGAATGTGTGGTATTATGACACAGTGAGATAAAAGGCATCTGAAATAAAGATTTGTAACTCTTCAGAATTCTGTAATACTGCCTTAAAGTTCAATAATTGCAAATGTATTTTAAACTTGTATAGGCCTGTGAACGAAAAAGCTTCATGGAGTCATTTATCATTGTGCTGAAATTTGATCCAAAGAAAACTTGATTTAACAGGTTATGAATCGCTTGAGTAAAAATATAATTTCTAGCTGAATTTAAAGCAATTTTGAACTAATTTTCAAAGAGTTTTTGAAGTCTGTATTTTCCCATAGTTTACTGTAAATGAAATTTGTAAAGCTTTAAAAGCTTTTAACAGACCCTAGTGAATCGCTTGAATATAAATGACATGCTTAAATATATGCTTTTGCAAATACACTCTTTTTTTGTGGGTAAAGCCTCAGAGAGACTTCAACCCACTATGTTGTCGTTTTGAATGAGTGTCTGTCCGTAATTCGGAAATAAATCGTCGGATGGGTTCGGGACTTCGCGACGGACTTCGCACAATTGTCGCTTCTCCCGAACATGTCATGTGATTTTGCCATGTGATTTAGACGTGATCACCAGCACGACCTCAAAACTCATCAAGCGACATTGTGTAGCGACATTTCAGAAGGTGAGTTGTGTTTTTTATTACAATTTTAAGCATTTCTCCATCAGTAACGAGGCACAAGTTTGAATGCATTTTCGAAATGTTTGTCTGTAAAGAATTTTTCAAGTTTTTTGGAGCCCATCAAGTAATTATAGGCAAATATCTGCTTTACACACATGCAGTCATAGACTGCCTATTTTTTATTAGTGAAGTTGGTAATGATAAAAAAATCTTAAAATCTTTTTTCAGGTATAAAAAGAGCAGTCGCTATGGCAATGTGGGTTATGAAGAAGATTTCCTCCGTTACTTGCAGAATATCATGTCTGATGTTGAACGGCGAATAAGAAGAGGCCATATGAGATTAACTGTGCCCTCTGTGTCAGAAAAGGTAGTAATCAAAAACCTCCATTTTCATTGATGTGGTTTCAAATGCTTAAGGTGTCTTCCTAGGGTTATAGTAACCATGAGAGGTTTTAAAAGTGCATGTGTGGTACCAGCAAATTATGGCTTCAGGTTTCAGTTTTATTAGTTCTCACATGTAGACAATAACTAAAGATTGAGCTTTAAATTTCTAAAGATAAAAAAGTAGTAAATTTTAATTTCTCAACATTGTTGTTGAGTTTAGTTTCACCAACAAATTTGCATTTTAATTATGCTAATCAAACACAAGAACACCTTAATGCTGACTCTTGTGTGTGAAACTCCATTATGTTTTGCAAAATTAAAAAGTTTAAAGAATAGCACAAGTGACAGACATTTTGTATTCATTCACAAAATTGTTCCCAAACACCATAAAAGGAACCTATATTAGGATATCCCTATTTGTATTACGGAAATATAGTTTGGGGGTGTACATATGAGACAAATCTAAGAAGACTGATTATCCTTCAGAAACGCATTGTTAGGCTTACAGTATTACAAAATCTACTGTTGATTCACACACAGCACCAATCTTCCATAAATTCAAACTTTTTAGCTTGAGCAATATATTAAGCTTCAAGCTTGGCCATTTATGTTCTCAATTCATAAAACTTCTCCCTGAAAAGTTCCAAGTAATGTTTCACAAGAATTCAGCTGTACATTCTTACCAAACTAAGCAGGTGAATCGTTTTAGAATTCTGTACTTCAGAACAAAATTAATATTAAGAAATGCACAATTGTTTATCAAGGCCCAAAAATCTGGAACCCACTTCCATTAAAACTGTAACTAAGTCCAACACTGAAAACTTTCAAAGCCCATCTCAAGACACATCTTATAGATTTGTAATTATTCCACATTTGAATTTAATATAAAAATGATTTGATATTGATATAAGCATACTTTGCATTCTGTATTCACATTCTTACTGAATAATAATGTAGACAATCAATACAAACAAGAAGGCAGTTTAAAAACAATAAGCCATAAAATATTATGGTTTCTCTTTGAACTGTCTTGCCATCAGATCTCACACATAATTATAATTTATGCAGTCACTAATGCTGTCCTTAATAATGTAAATATCTTGCATCTGTACTTATATTTATTTAACAACTCAAATCAAAGCTGTAATTAATTGTATTGTAGATCTAGGTGGTGAAATAAATAAAATACTCAATAAAAAAGCATGTCGGCCAATCGAAAACCATAATTTTGGGAATCATATCACAAACTTAATGTTAATATCTCACTGTTGTTACAACCTCCTTCTGCTTTGGCAATGACTTTGAGTGTGAAATCCAAAGTGTACGATGCACCACTTGCTTTCGACATGATTTTTGTTGTAATAGATTACTGTTAATTGATTTAAATCAGTGTTTATTTCAGTGTTTTAGTACAAGTTCTATGACAGTTTATATACCCTTATGCAAAACAAATGCGATTTGCTAATTTCGCTCTTGCAGATACTGAATAGCAGATCAATATGATATATGATCCTAAAATGTACTTCTTCATACATCCGTTTTATCCATTTGTCATTTCATTTGTGTGTTGAATCAAAGTTTGGGTACTCGGCTTATAGTATAGCCAAAACTTTTCTGATTTTTTTCGTTGACTGCAAAACTGAATTTACGTCATCCAAAATGGGGTCTCGGCTTCTAGCTGGGATCGGCTTTTAGGTGAATAACTCCGGTAATAAAGTCATATAATAAATTCAATTAAAACAATCGTTGAAATTGCATGTCGTTTGAAAGCAGACAAGGTCTTTGATTTTGTCCAAATTTAAATAAATTTGTTTAAATAACTGAACTTTTTTTGAAAATAAATGATTGTGTTTATTGCGTAGAAGCTTGGTCACATAGGAGTACAGCCTTGATCAGAAGCTTAGAGGACGTGACCGGATGTTAAAAATAACTTCTGCTGTAGTTCAAAAACTCCCAACTCGACAAAAGCCATATAATAAATAACTTATTAACCTCTTCTGCTCGGTCTTCACAGGGAAATCTCCGAGATTTCCTTGTAAAGACCTCACTATCGATTAAGTATGTGTAATCGAACCTTTACGAGTTCAATATGGAATTAATATGCACAAGTGTATTTTAAAAAGAATCAGAATTGCATGAGCTCATTAGTGCGAATGCAATTTGGGATTTTTGAAACACACAAGTGCAAATTAATTCCATATTGAATGAGTAAAAGGTTCGATTACATGTTAACAACAACAACAACAACAACACTTTATTTAGCACTCGAGATTGTTATATTACATTCAACTAATTTTATGTCTTATAAGTTATTGGTTGAAAAGAGCGCAAGGTACTTGATAATAGTTAAAAACTAATCGAGTCAAGTACCTCAGCCAATGGTCTATAGCTAAAATTTTGACAGTATGTTGTAGGAGGATACATCAACACAATACACGCTCTTCCACATTTTGTGTAGATACAGACCTATCAAGTCACATTTGCAGGGTAACTCATACTTTTGACACATATGTTGTGCGGATTCACTAGCTTATGTTACATTTTTGTGTTTTCTCACACATTAAAATCAACCTCCTGTATAGGCTCAATTACCAGCCGCTGTTCGGGAAAATGAATCCGTACTCATCCCCCCTAAGGACTGGCTGGATGCATGCGATTTCCTTTGTTGGTTTTAGCCAATCATGTTACCGTCTGCAGATTTTTGTCTTGCAAAGACTGTTGCATAAATTATCACGTCAAACAAGAGTTGTGAAATGGTGGACGATGTGGAGATAATGGATTTGGTTTTCGAGGAAGTTTTGAATTCTTTTAAACTTCAAAATTTAAAAGATTCTCAGCAAGAGGCACTGCAAAACCTAGTTAAGGTCAAGATATGTTCATTATTCAACCACTGACAGCCATCTGTTGAGGGATGATCAAAGACCGGACCAGGAAATCGAGCCTATCTCTGACTGTACTGATGCAGTGTTTTTGTACAACTTAATTTTCCAATGAATTTTTGACAGCTAGTGTGAGATAAAGTCAATGTTTATACCAGAATAATAAGTGAATAGTGGAAAATTATTAATTCCATGTCATAATCCTGCCTCAAATTTGTAGCTGCAATTACTGATGTTTCCCTAGCTTACCTAGTTCTCACTCTGTAGGCCAAGATTTTTTTCAGTGTCATATTATGGTGTTACAAATTGTTATAAAAAATATTGTAATTTTTTTACGTCACTATTGAAAATTAAGCATCACATGGCTGCTGTATGCTATATTGTTCTCAATCTCATTAATAATTCATCAAGTTAAAACAAAAGAAATCATAACCGTAATCAAGGTTCGGAAATGTGATCTTAATTAGCATTTATTTTTACGATTTTTTTCTTTGTTTACTCCTTAGTTTTAGTTTCGATTGAGAAAATATATGCGCATCGTATTTTCAACTCTTTTCTCAGTGTTTGGAAATGTGATGAAACACTGTCTCTCGTTAGACAAAAATCGCTATTAAAAGATATAAAAGTTATAAAAGGCAAAAGTTTAAAAGTTTTAAAAAAATAATATCCCAACGTTTTCGGTTAAAAACCATCATCTGGGTGATGAACCACCATCATCCCTGATGTTGGTTTTTAACCGAAAACGTTCGGATATATTTTAAAACTTTTAAACTTTTGCCTTTTATAACTTTTATACTGTCTCTCGTGTTTGATATATTACTTTGAATATACAGTGTACATATGCATCCACTTCTAGATCTGATTGAATGATGTCATTTATGGAGCAAAAAAATAGTTACCAATGGGTTCCGATGGTTTTTGGGAAGGAAACCCAAAAATAGTTACCCATGAAAAGTGAAACCCTAGAAGCTAAATCCTTTACGAGCCAAGTGGCCCATAGAGCCGGCGCTTATCTCCAGTTTCTGTAGTGTTAAGTGGATGAGAGTCTTTGACTCCCCCTGGACGGGACACTAATCCATCGCAGATTAGCTCCCAGCAGTCACTGGTACTCATTTACCTACCCCGGAAGGATGGAAAGCTGAGTTAGCTTAGGAGGGAATGAAAGTCGCACAAATTAGTTCAATTCTTGGCATAGCCAAGGATCGAACTGGGGACCTTGTGGTTGGAAGGCAGAGATCTTACCAACTGCGCCAACCATGCCCACCCTAGAAACTGTATCAAAAATAAATGCCAGGTAATTCAACCTAAGAGAACACTGACGTCGGCCTTATGTACCCCTGGTAGGAAGAGGATTATAAGTAATTCAACCTAAGCTGCAAATGAAATCTAAACTTCAGAGCTTTTTTGATCTGTTCCAACTTCACAGATGCACTGAAACTAAACTAGTCAACTTGACGTTTGAACTAAAAAAAACTTTACTACCATGATGTCATTTATGGAGCCAAAAAATAATTGCTAATGGTTCCTATGGTTTTGAGCAGGGAAACCAAGAACTTTTTAAAATGAATATTGACGTGGAAATTCGACGTTTCGCAATCTTCATGACTTCAAAAACTGTTACCAATGAAAACTGAAACCCTTGGGCCAGTATATAAAAAATGCAAAGTAATTTAGCCTCAGCTGCAAATGAGACCGAAACATCAGAGCTCTTTGGAAGATTGCATATATAAGATCTTTACTATTGTAAGAGTAAATAACTCACTACAGAACTTCAAATTTGTTGGTCTAAATCTCACCTGGAGGACTTTTAACAATATACATAAAGCTAGAAGTGAAAATGCTTACCCATCTTTAATTGTGACATGGTCCATGATGATAGAATTGCTTATCTTCACGCCGTCCCCTATAGTAGTGTGTTTACCAATTACTGACTTCTTTATTGACACCCTTTCACCTACAGAAACACTTTCATCGACCATACAGTCATTTCCAATCTATCGAGCAATAAGCGAAGAAAAACAAAATAGAAATAAGACTAACATGTATAGAAAATAAAAAGAAAGAAAACGAATCATCAAATTTGCTGCAACAGAATTTAAACTTGGGCAAAAAAGTGGTTAAACTAAAGTCATGTTGTAACCTGGGTCAATCAGAGTTAAAATAAAGATAAAAAGCGCTGATTATGTTTGAAGATAAAAATGATGATGATCTTGATGTCGATTGTGATTATTATGCTGATGATACAGATTATGGTGATGATGATGGTAGTGACGGTAATGAAGATGATAATGCAAGTTATGGAGATTTTTATAAAGGGGATAATAATGATAATGGTGACAATGAAAGTGTTGATGCACTAAAACTGATCTGTTCCTACTTGATGAGTGCACTAAAATTGATCTGTTCCAACTTGATGGATGCACTAAAATTGAGCTGTTCCAATTTGATGGACGCACTAAAATTGATTTGTTTTAGCTTGATGGATGCACTAAAATTGAGCTGTTCCAACTTGATGAATGCACTAAAATTGATCTATTCCAACTTCGTGGATGCACTAAAATTGATCAGTTCCAACTTGATAGATGCACTAAAATTGACCTGTTCCAACTTGATGGATGCACTAAAAATGAACTGTTCCAACTTGATGGATGCACTAAAATTGAACTGTTCCAACTTGATGGAATCAAGATGCACTAAAATTGATCTGTTCCAACTTGACGGATGCATTCAAACTGATCTGTCCCAAATTGATAGGTGCACTAAAATTGAACTGTTTCAACTTGATGGAATCAAGATGCACTAAAATTGATCTGTTCCAACTTGATGGATGCACTAAAATTGAACTGTTCCAACTTGACGGATGCACTAAAATTGAACTGTTCCAACTTGATGGAATCAAGATGCACTAAAATTGATCTGTTCCAACTTGATGGATGCATTCAAACTGATCTGTTCCAACAGCTGTTGCCTTCTTACTTATTACTCCAACTAGTAGTGACAAAATATATGGATGTGGATTTGATTCCCATCTGGAATTTAGATGTTTCTAAGTTTCTTGTCTCTACAAATTCATAAAATGACCGTCTATTATATTAATATAATTAGAGACTTCATTCAAATGTAATTTTGAAATGCTGATAAGACAGTAAATGCATCTTTGACTCATTGTCATAAAAGTGACTGTGTGATGCAGTAAATGAGCCATAACCATTATAATAATGGCGGGTAACCTTGCTTGGTAAAAAACTCTGTTACTGGTATAGCTGCATTTTATCCAAAAGACTTAAATTATTCACCTGTGACTTAGGATTCAAGTTAGCCGATGGATGTACCAAGCAAATTTCTCTTGAAGTAAGTTGTGGTAGAAGTTTTGGAATCTGTGTTGATTTACAAACCAGGACATGCAGGGCAAACAGGAGATGCAAATCAGGCAAGATACAATTATCATAAAAACAAAATTTTACATTACTACATTTAACATTTATTTTTTGTAAAAAATGACCAAATATTTACAATTACAGTAACTAGTTGTATAGAGTTTGTAGGTTGAACGTACAAAAACGTGTTTCCTAATTATTTTCAGTTATGTAGTGTGCATACCCTAGATACTATTACTCAAAATTTTATTGCATATATGCGACATTGCCTGTAGTTATTTATAACATGGTCTCTAAAATAGTCAGCAAAAAGAACAATCAACAGTCAACAATTAATGTTGATCTGCAAGTTAATAAGCACTAACTTGCAAAGTTACAATTGTAATATTTTTATAGTAAATTCCAACAAATAAAACTTGACAAATTTCAATTTTAATTGAACAGACATACTACAGGAGAAGCCTCTGCTTTCCACAGTGTTTAATATGTAAGTACATAAGAAGTGTACAATTATGGAAAAACAGTAAAAACTAACAATAACTTCTCTTTATTCTACAGGTACATTTGCTTGCATAAATCTCTGTTAAATTAAAATTGTCAAAAAGTGTTAAAAACTTCTTCATAATGTAGCTGTGCTTTGTATACTGTATAGGAAAAGGAAATACTTACCTGGCGGTTAGCTTCCATGTAAAATGGAACAGTATTTGTTCTTATACAAACTCCGCCATTCATGGCAAAGGTATGACATCGAATATTATTTCCTGGATTGCTGTCTTGGTGTTCAGCACTCCAAGATGAAAACTCCCTTGTGATTGATGAGATTTCATCTTCCTGTGCAAAACCAAACACGTCTGAAGAAAAAAGATTAAAGTTAAAGGTGCTATTGGTTGTTTATTGCTACGAATTTTGCATGCAATAAATTTTATATAATCTGCTAATAATTAATATGTGTTTATTTTTTTTCAAATTTTTATAAAAGTTGTCATTTACAATAATTAACAATTATCCTTCAACGGAGTGGTGAACAGTGAGTAATTATTAACCTAAGTAGAGGTGAATAGACATAGATATTCATCAAGCCACGAAAGCGACGAGATGAATATGCTTGGCTTTCACTGACACTGAGGTGAACAATTACATATAGCATATACCCAACCAGTGAATCAGTGAAAAACATGCTTTTTAAAAAAATTTTTAATCAAGAGCCAAGCTGCTACGTGCATATTGCAAGAATGCAAGACTGGAACGAGATCAACATGTGATCAAAAATTTCATTACAGATTGTGCTTTCGTTTTGCACTAAAAGGATTTAAAAAAGCAAAAATATTTTCTGTTTTCTAACAAAAAGCAAACAAAGAGTCAAAATCAATATATTGTCAGAGTTACTTGTCACTTGACAAACCAGAATTGAAGTTAAAAGTGAAGTAACAGTTTGTAAACGTGCCGCCTGGAATAAGACCACAGAGAAGCTAGTTTTTACAAAACAATTAAGAGTCTGGTTCGACTCCTGAAACTCTGAATTTGCAATTATGCTGAATGGCTTGATATGGGGGATAGTTGTTTTAGTATATTTTACCAAAATAATGGGATAAAAATGCACTTTATTTTCAAAGAAATAATACAATGTATTTAAACCTTTTTCCATTTTTATCATGCATGCTTCCTGTTATTTTGACTTTTGCCTCGAAATCAACTAATAGTCTTGGATATTGAGTGACGGGAGCCAATCAGAGATAGCAGAAATGGATATTGGTTGCTCTAGTAAATACTAAAGCCAGATTATCCTGTATAGGTGACAGCCTTTTGATGAGGTTGAAAATATTTAGTAACATGTTTTCAGATGAAGTTTGTTTTTCAAATTGATCACTTTCTATTTTCAGGGCCATGTTGTTCAAAAGCCGATTAGTTGTCTTCTTGTTTCCAACCTTACAGAGATGGACTTGAGCTCTAGTTTTGGGATTAAACATTTTTGTCCTTAAAATACATAAATAGTATTTTTAAAGAATCATTTACTTTTTCTTCGAGAAGAAATCGCCGCTTGAATTTTTCCTTATCTCTGGGTTAAAGTTAACCAGCCTTTAAAACCAGGTTAGAATTACTGTTCTTGCAATGTATGTATGTATGTAGTATAATTTCTGAACTCTGCGTTTAGGATCAGACCCTGGTATTACCTGGTTTTGTATCATCACCAGCAACTGACACTGAAGCATTCTCATGCCCATGAAGAAAGTTGAGTTTGCGTTTTTGCTTTTTGTGGAACTGTTTTTTCACAAGATAAGGAATCAACTCGCCTCTTATTGAGTTGATTGATCTGCAGGCAAAACAAGAACAGGTAACTATTCTTGATGCAAATCAATCTTGAAAGTACTTATGAAATTGTTTTGACTGACAAAACGAGTCTTGGTAAGAGTAAGAAAGAAAAGTTTAAGCACACCACAAGAGTTGGAATAGGAAAAAGGTACTAGTATAAAACTCACAATTTCTTTAAAGAAGAACTGAATGCTAAAACTAACCTATTTTTTTTTGAATCTATTAGTAGGGTAGATTAACTTCGATTAAGTTTTTTTTAAAATTTAAGACAAATTACACTGAGAAATTAAATAAAGAAACTAAGAAAACTCTCTAGAAAAGGTTTGATACTGTAGTCGCAAATTAGATTGTCAACAGTATGGTATGACACAGGTTACAATATTCAGAGCTCATATATGAAAGTGTGCTTCGAAATATCACTATTTTTTGGGTGATCTATGTCTTGCGAAGTTGGTTTTCTTTTATAGCAGCCAAAAGCCGCCCTGTAACCATGTTTTTCCTTGTTTTAATCATTCTAGTATAATTGTAACCTACATCATAAATAACCACTGACATCACATCATTTTATTGAGCCACCGATCAAATCTTGTCGATTTGTTACAGAACATCAAATTTTTTTGAACTTGCTCGGCTAACAGCTTAAAAAAAAACTTCATAGAGTTGTTCTACTATGCCTAAATGTTCAAACGATGAAAAGTCAATTTCAGGGTTCAGTTCTTCTTTAATATGTAAATGCTTGATTTGAAGTATGGCATGATGTAGAATAAACATTCACAGTGGTAAACAATAAATGCTGTTTCTAAAGAAAGATAAGTTAGACACCACTCACAAAGAAGCCTAAACATTAACATTGTGGACGTTATTCCTTCATCTGAAATGTTAGTTCTTAGTCTTCTTTTTCAATGGTGTCTATACTTTTTCTTTAGAAACATCAATGCAACATTAGGGCCATTTATTTCGGCAAAGTTTGTGAGAATTCTCGAGCAGGTGAAAACCCAAGACTGCATCTCGGGTTTTCACTGATCTGCACTCCGATTCTCCCAAACATTTGCCTCGGTTTTCACCAGACTATGAAGGCACAGAAAATATGTTTTATTTCTTAAATGAAAAACATATGTGCTAATTTGTAGCAGCACCGTTCATTTAATAAGTGCAATAAGTATAATTTTTGTGGGATGTGGCACAAATGATAATCATCAAGTATACACAGTATTTTCATACTAGTAGCTAACCTGAAGCCACTAAAATGGGCACTAAGGCCACATTGGTAGCGAGCAGTCAGGTTGGCGTAGTGGTCATCAGTCACGCCTCCCACCTCTACGACCCGGGATCGAGTCCGCACGTGGGCTGAGA
>JANCMA020282840.1:0-12284 GCA_024336925.2 Zoanthus solanderi | reverse complement strand
ATTAGGTTCCCCGTTTATTAATTTTTCAAGTTCTGGTACGGTCGTCAATTGGTCAAGATTTCAAGATATAAATTTTCCTGATTGGCATGTTTGTTATATATCTTCTCTTTTCCAATTGCAAAATGAAATGTTTATTATATTACTTAAAAGTTTCTCGTCCCCTTGCTTATTAAATTTTTCAGAAATTTCTCTGGATCCTAGTGAGCAAAATCTTGAAAAATAGTCACCTTGTTGCGAAATCAAATTTTGGCGATGTTGTGGATGACACTTGGAAAATCATAGTTTATGGCAGACATCCTTTCACTTTGTTTCTTTTGGTCAAAATTTTCCAGATTTCAGTAAAAGTGTATGTTCTGTTTTTCGTTGGCTTTATTTTTTCTGATATAGTGGGAAAAATGGTTTGAATGGGCAGAAATCTTCTTTCTGTTTGGCCATTTCGCTATGGCGGACTTCCATCAGCTAGCGTCCTACATTCTTTAAAACCACTTTCACAATTTCGTAACGACAGAGGAGGGGGGTTACGTTACTGCATTTTTATGTAAGTTGCAGAGAAAGCAGAATGTGAAAAACAATATTTTTAAGTTGTCACAGGCAGCCGCTATAAAAATGTTAGCGTATTCAAAAAACGTTTTGCGCATGTGTTTACTACCACTTTACCAAGTAACTTAACTTGTATCCCACTCATCTCTCCAAGTCGGCTTAGTAGCTCAGCTAATAGAGTAGCGGAGGAGTAACTAGTAACTATAAGGAAGCGCTGGTTCTACTTAATGCGAGTTACAAAAGTGTGTTTTCAAGAAATAGAAAGCAAACGTCTTCAAACAGTTGCAGAGAGATAAATATTACTGTGATTTAATAAAAGTTCAAACTCAACAGTTTTCGCTCCCTAAAAAAATGAACTTTTAAAAATCAAAAGTCGCGATACATTGCTTCCTATGCGATGGTTTTCTTCTTAAGCATGGAAACCTGACGACGATAAGGGAATCTTAAATTGTAGGTGAAAATATACAAAGAATTTTGTTGCTTGCCGAAGAGGCATACCACATGTGGCAAACATGAATATTCTTCGATTGCATTTTACGTCACAGGTCTGAAAAATGGGAATCAAAATTCAATATTTGATATGTTCAAGAAAACTACGATGCAGGAACCTATGTAACACAAGGCAGTCAAGTTTTTTAAAAAGTCATAGAAATGATGTGTTTACGTCAAACTTATGGTTTGGTTATTATATGCTTAAAAACGTCATTTACATAGTGAAATATAATGAGATATTTCAATCTTATATTTGAATTTAAGCCAGCGGAAATATATTTTGGGACCAGACCAGCTTGATAACTGAGCTGAGAAACTGTAGCCAAGCCTTCCATTACTCTAACTCGTACTAGTTACAGCATTAATGCATCCCGCTAGGTCAGAATTCCTGAAACTTTCGAGGACACGGGGAGAGAAAAAACAATTGCGTGTGAAATCCGTTCTCCCAAACTTTGTGTGGAAAGCGGGAAGTTATTGAGACTTTTTCATACATTAAGCGCAATTTTCTATCCTTGTGGAATTTGCTAGTAAACCGTTTATTGTACCAGCTAGAAAGTTCATCATTAATTGAATACTTTCTGATAGGATCTGTCCAATTAAGAATTAATTGGACACTTTCTGGTAGCTATAAGATAAATAATATCATTATTAAACAATTGTTTGTCCTATATCCACTGATACTTGGATTCGAAAAAGTCAATCGAGAAATGAATCATGCCATCAGTTTGGCAACTGCACGAGCTAGTTTCAGTCGTGAAACATAATAATGTAATACAAATCTGCTGAAACATTGTACTGACCTGATAACATAGAGTTTTTCTTTGAAAGAAGACCAATAAACAACTTGTTTTCCTCTACGACTACCTGAGATCTTTTCCGCCATTTTGAAAGATAATGTC
The DNA here is from genome assembly GCA_024336925.2 of Zoanthus solanderi. NCBI lineage: Eukaryota > Metazoa > Cnidaria > Anthozoa > Zoantharia > Zoanthidae > Zoanthus > Zoanthus solanderi. The sequence continues at coordinate 10,353 of JANCMA020282840.1, read as the reverse complement.
GAGTTGTTAACTGAGCAGGATGCATTAATGCTTTAACTAGCACAAGTTAGCGTATGGAAGGCTTGGTTACTACTTATCAACTCTCAGAAATTATGTTCGCCAATAACTCCGCAAAGAAATGCTCTTTTGCTCCAAAAATTGCTCTACAAGCCCATGAGCTCGTTATTTTATTTAGCAAAGTAATCGATATTTCGAAAAATTTAAAACACGCGGTTGCAATCAAAGAATTTTTGGCCAATACCTACTGGCTCGAAAAGAAGCCCACTAACTTCCACTGGGCTTCTTTTCGAGATGGTCTTCTTTTCGGCCAGATTAAGCCCTCTGGGCTCGTCTTTCAGCGTTTTACTGTATCTAAAGATATCGTTAAATATGCTTGGTAATGGGCCATTACGCCAAGACGGAACGCTTAAGCAGTGAGCTAAAAAAACTTATCTTACCCTCATCGGATGTTCTTTTGTCCCTGTTAGAGGTCCCAAAGAGCCTTAAGGTCAGTGCTCATGCACGGCATAAACAGCCTTACACCACGAAATGCGTTACCCTAAGCTCGAATTCTTAAACTTAAAAAATACCTTATTTAATTATATCGTTCAACACAAACTTGATCAATTATTTGCTGACGATAGGGAAATATTAAAATTGTGGATGAAATTGTCCGAAGAATTTTGTCGCTTGTATTAGAGGCATATGTACACAATTTGAGATCAAGAGAATGCCTCGCCCTCTAACTGTTGCAAACATAACTATAAATGGAACGTTTAAACACATTTAAACAGTGCGTCGTGAAAACTTGCTATCTTACTGCTCATTTGATTTTCCTTTGCTCTTGTTACAGTTCCAAAACTGTGCTCACGGTCAAAAGCCTTACATGACAATAAGCGTTACCAAAGCTCAAGCTCCTTAAATTAAAAAAAGTATGATTTATATCGTGCAACACATGTTACTGCACACAATGGATTTTTTCCTTTGTACCATCTTTTCATTGGTATTCTTCCATCCTGAACGCTTGAGTTTCTATTTTCTTTCCTTTTTACAGAGCACGAGCGCAACCCTATGAAAGAAAAAATCAAAGATGAAAGAAAATATAGAATGTGACACGATCAAGTGGGAAGTGTGATATCGTCATTCATTGGTATTACCAGCATTACCATTATCCATCATCACATATTACTATCATCTACTCTCCACGGCAAAAATGAGCACCAGCCTTGGCATTAAAAAACGGCCGCATGCATAGCTACTGGCAAGTGGTTGGAGGATGTTTACTCTGATTAGTAATAAACAAAAGAATTGTGATAAAATTAATCTAGTTTTGTAATAAACTTTCAACCAGATCTGTAACAACACACTTAAGCGAATTTGTAATAAGATATCAACAGGACTTGTAACAACGTTTCGAAAGGTGAGTCACTAATGTCTAGTAATTTGTAGTACGGGTATTCCAAAACGTAACGGCCAATTTGAGAGGAGTTTAGGGGAGAGGCTTTGGAGTTAATATATTCTATCAAATCTATCTATCTTCGTACACATGCTCATGTCCTCTGACATTCCAACCCAAAAAAGAAAAAGGAAGGCGCTCGCCACATTGCAGGGTTTATAATAAAAGTATTATATTTACTCGCTCAAAAGCGGTGATGTAATTGTTTTAGATAAGAAACATTGAGCAGAGGATCTATTGTTAGGGCGTTTACTCGATACGCCAGTTTGTTCCAGATTCCGTCGTGTTGTTTTACCACACCATTCTGAGTTCACTTCAACGGTTATAGATACATATATCAAGAATACAATAACGTAATAGGCTTAATACGAAAGAATAGAAAGAGTAGCAATGTTGTAACAGAGTGAGGCGATGATGCAATTCTTTTTTTTTACAGTACTCCGCTGTTTGTTTTACATCGCACGCAGTTGCAGTTAATTTTTTAAGCTTTTAACGTTTGTTTTTTCCTGGCAAAGTAAGGTCTCTCGGTTGCAGTTTTATGTCAAGTTGACTGTGCTAAGTAAATAGCATCGGCTCTGTTTTCTTTTGTTTCAGTTCAAGCATCAGAATATGTATAATAGTTTTGTCTAACTCGTAATCATGTTAACGAGTCGAGTTTTAGTAATCTGCCAAGCATAAAAATAGTGTAAATGTGTGCCGCGTTCGCAATTCCAATGTTGCGTTATTCCTGTTCAGTGTGTTATTACAAATCTGGTTACTTATTTTATTACATATTAGGTTGATTTTTATTGTTATTACAAATACGGTTGTTATTACAAATCAAAGCAGGGTGATACACCAGAGACACTGATTAAGAACTGGTGGTAACGAAGAAAACCTTATGCAATCGAAAAAGAGAAGCCTTTATTTTAGTTATGAGTTCGTATGCCCCTAATTGTTCTGGCCTTCAGTAGTACTGATGGAATCCTAAAGATATCCAACGCGGTAAAATTAACACTTTAACGTGACAGCGACAAGACAAGGATGCTCGAACTTATTTTGAAGATGTAAAAGAATATCGTCCATAACACCCACCAATCACCAAATGAAGGCTTGTCTACCTAACAACTGGCCTAGGTCTAGGAACCTACCGTTAGTGTCATCTTCCGTTATCACCTGGTATAATCATTATCATCACCATAATCACCATCACTAACATCGTCACTAACAGATGCAAAACCCTACCTGTTGCCTCATCATCATCACCTCTTCAACCTTCTCAACGACTTCGGTAATCTGTTTCTTTCTGAATCCTTCTGGGCCACATGCCTCCTTTGCCTTTCTCAGATGCAATAGCAGTTCACCCCTACAACCAAGCAACGAAAGAAGAAAAATTAGATTATGAAGCGGACTGGGTTTTTTTCACATTTTGTAAAATAAATCAGCTCAATAAATGTACTTTATTTCATGTATAACCTGAAGACGATCTAAAATCTAGACTAGACGCCTCATATGCAAATTGGATGTGGACAGGAAAAATAGCGAATCAAGATTCATTCTGATCATATCAACATATAGCTAATATTTTTTGCTATTTTTTGAAAAAATTTCTAAACTTAGATTATTTCATACATAGCGAGATTTTTCGTATAGCATGGACCGCATTGAAAACTCATACGGAAATTTCTTCATCCAATCATAAGAACGAAATGACTTTATCACATGTGGGAAAATTGTTTAGTCCAATCAGAAATCAGCTGTCAAATAAGTCGATTCGGAACGCTTTCACACTGTTGTTGGCGCCTCTTCAATATTCACTCACAAAAGTGTGCAGAGTTTCCACAAGTTTTTATACCAAATTTATACAAGTTTTTTGCAAATGACTAGCTATAACCACAGACAAGGACGGAAATTTCGAGCAGGTTTATCACTTCAGATAAACCCATGAACATTAAATCTAAGAACAACAAAACAAAAACACTTTATCAAAAACCCGACGAGACGTTACTCTGCTTACCTAATTCCTTACTGCTATTCATTGACACGTAAATAAGTGTTATTATTGAAACAATATAATTCCATACTGGGAGCAACTAAATGACACTACCAAAGAGCATCACTTACTTGCTAATAGATGGAAATCTTCTCTTTAATGCATCCATTAGTTTGTCAAAGGATGAATACTTGCTTTCTTTACCAAACCTCGGTGAAGATATCCCTTGGTTTATCTCAATACCCGGTGGAGGGCGCAAGTCATACTGACCATTACTATCAATTTCTTGTGGAGGTAGTGACCAATCACTAACACTGGTGCACACACCAAGCACATTTTGTCTTTGTAAATGATGCACACCAGTTGTCGAGGTACCTTTATCAAACATCCTTTCCTCTACCCCCACTGACGTATTGGGAGGTTGCAAGGGAATTGGGTGACCCAAAATTGGCCCTGATACCAATCCACTCATGGCGTTTAATTGTGACTTGAGGGATATGTCATGAAATTGCTGTGAGAAAGTATTTGGTAAATCACAAGATAAAAAAGATATTGGGTTGTTTGTAGCTACACCATCATGCCTCAGTAACTTTAAGGCAAGTTCCTCTGAACTCAATGTCCTCTCACTGTTTGTTGTTCTACAGCGAGATGTGGTCACTTCCGTATCTTGCGATGAAACAGAAACATCCTGATCTAATTTGTTCGGCGTTGTTTTCAATGAATGGGATGGTTCAAGGGACGAAGGGAACTTAGTTGGAACATTTTCTGATGTAGTTGTTATTCTCTGTGAAGAAACGTCCAGTACTGATGTCGGTGATGAAATGTCATCACAGTGGTCTGAACGAGATGACAAAGTCTTTTTGAGACGCTCGACTGATAAAGTACTAACAGACGCATCTTCAATATTCGATGATTGTCTAGTGACTGTTTTGAAAGGCAAAGCATTGCTGTCTTCTTTAGATTTGTCTATGGATGGTCGCATATCAGAACCAAACGACCCCTGAAGTGTTGACACTGTATTATTACTGGAGCAATTAGAACTGGAAACTGAACAGCACAAAGGGTTTGTTTGGGGAAAATATGTTGAAAATTCATGATCCGGTAATCTTTTATTATCAAGTTCTTCATTAGTTTCAGTTATCAAACTAAATTCTTGGGATCTGGGGATCACCTCTTCAGATTCAAAATGTGACAACTCATCCATTTTGGAAGCCCCTCCGCCATCTCTAGACTTGTATCCAGTAACCAAAGTCCAATCATTGGATGATGCTTTTTTGAACTGGATTTCCACCGCACCTTTGCCATTATCAGCTGCCGATAAGTTTTTCGAACTAAAAATAAAATCAATAACTCATAGTCAATATATCATAACAAAACTTGAAGATTTATAGAAACCTTAACACGGCATACTTTATATTAACTACTGTTTTTATCTGTTCAAAAGAACTAAATTCTTACCTTATAGTTCAATATGTTTACTTCGTGGAATATGGATATAAAATAAATTAATCACGAGCGAGAGAAGCAGGCAAGCGATAATTATCGCGATGCAAGCAACGGTGTCATAAACCATCTTTGCGGTTATAATGTAGGCAATTCCTGAAGCAAAATTCTGAAAAACTTTCAACATTTAGTGTTGAACAGTGCTCTCCAATCAAAATTGCATTTAATTATGTTTAGTATCAACCGGTCCATCAATACAATTCAAAACGATTACTAGGATGGAGTTTGTCTGTGGTGTACGCAACATCTTCATAAACAATTTCCGCGGTTTTGCAAGCAATTTGAGCAATAAATTTAACTTTTTAATTACGACTCTTCATTCTAGATAAATTAAGAAAGCGCTCCACATAGATTTGATTAACCCCCCGCCAAACCAACAATCGCATCACGCCAATATAAACCCCAGCCAATATTCACTAGCGTTAGCAATATCAGATTTATATATCACGCATTTACCATAAAATATGTTCAAATACACAATACAAGAAAGTACAGAAATGACCATTGAGAGACTTAGATCGTCCGCTACAGCGGCTAACAAATATTTTTTATAGATTAAGAATGCAAATACAGACCACACAACATCGGGATCACTACCCAACTTTTTACAACGTGTGTGGGTTTAAGTCCCCTTATAGAGGGTCGGTAGACTGAGCCTACGGTTTAACGTCCTTATTCGAGAAGACGCAAAGATTTAACCATTTGCAGACGTAAGGCAGCAACTTCTCCTCAATTATTATTACCCTGAGTGATGGTCTGGCCGGGAATTGAAACTGGGCCACCGTAGACTAGCCCCTTACCAACAAGGCTAACCAGGTGGCGGTAGCTTTTCTGTGTACTGTATAAGTACATAAGTTTTAGTTTGTTTGTTAGCATCCAGTGTTTTATTGAATCAACACAAGTTTCAACTGGTAAGTACTTTTTTGTTTTCCTCAAGAACCAAATACAAAGGAAACGTACAATTGGGTGCCACTAGATGGCTGGTGGCTGTAAATGAAGTCCATAAGCTTAGTCACATACAGTACAAAAGAGAAGATCTAGAGTACCTCTTAATATTTATTCTTAGATATAAATTTACTCATTTCATTTATGAGTTTGTATGCTGAAAGCATGCAGCGCATTTTATTTACGAGGTACTGAGTCATCCTAACGTAATTTATGCATGTATCCCAAATTGGGGATAATTCGGCTCATGCTACACTATTCCCGAATGGCAGGAGGTTAAAAAGCTTAATTTTGAATCAATCATAAAAAACATTTATGGCTTACCTTTTCATTCTTTCACTCATTTTCCTATTTGTGTCTTCCAACACAGCAATTTTCTGTTTTAACGTTTCCATTTCTTCACTGGTTGACGTTAATAAACATACAAGTCTTTCCAAGTCTGTGTCTTTGGACTTCAAGGTACAAGTAAGAGAGGCTAAGTCTAAATTTTTTTGCTTGCTGTCTTTAGTCAACCTTTTTATCTCTGCTTCTTTCTGTTTCCCCAGAGCCTTTAGATCTTTAGCTAGTTTCTGATAAAATTTAAAAATTGCGTTTAACTCAAGAGTTATCTATAAAAAAACAATTTGTTCTTGGTGTTAAATCGCGAATATGTACGCTATAATATAATTACGAAAATGGGTTCTCGTGTGATTTCTGCAGCGCTTTTTAATGACTGAGCTACGAAGCAACAGTGGTTGGGTGCAGGTCAGATTTACAGCACTCATCTACGCGTAGATCTTTGTCACGGTTTTAACAACTCTGTACAAATCTATGTGTGGAAAAACAAGCTTAAGTGTGGAGAATTACAACACAATTTACCGGTTTTGGCTATACACCGAGCAACCGGTTCAGAGTTCTCCTCACATAGCGGAACATTGCAGGGTTCAATTAACATTTTAGGGGTATGGCTAAAAACTTTAAGTGGCGGCTAAAATAGCTGCCTTTATAGAAAGCCTCAGCTAATTTTACTTTGTACACACGCGTACCCCAAAATGCAGCTGAAGGTTTATTTTAAAGATTGAATACTATGGAATACGGGAGTTATGTCCAGAAATGCATGCAATTACGAAGAACGTGAAAACTGTAGTTTTTCGTAATCACAAACAATATTTATGCCAATGAGAAAATCTGAAGACGCTCTGCGAAAACTGCGAAAAAAGCAAGATTTATGTTAATGAGAAAATCTGAAGACCCTCTGAGAAAACTACGAAAACAAAGAAAACTGGAAGATTTATGTTAATGAGAAAAGCTGAAGTCCCTTTGCGAAAACTGCAAAGTTGAAGTTAATTAAAGGACTGAAATCCCACTACGAAAACAGCAAAAACTGCTAGATTTATGTTAACTATAAAAGCAAAAGACCCTCTGCGAAAACAAAACTGCAAGGTTTATGTTAATTACAAAACTGAAGTCCCTCAGCGAAAACAACAAAAACTGCAAGATTTATGTTAATGAGAAAAACTAAAGTCCCTCTGCGAAAAGAGCGAAAAGTGAAAGATTTATGTTAATGAGAAATCTGACAACCCCCTGCAAAAATTGCGAAAAGAGCAAGATTTTTGTTAATGAGAAAAATTAAAGTTGCTCTTCAAAAACTGCACACTTTATGTTATTGAGAAAATTTATTTTTGAGAAAAGCAGTTTTCTACAGAGGGTCTTCATATTTTCTCTTTAACATAAATCTCACAGTTTTTGCATTTCTCGCAGTTTTCGCAAAAGAGCTTCAGCTTTTCTCATTAACATAAATCTCAGTTTTTGCATTTTTCGCAGCTTGTGTAGTTTTTGCAGCAGGAGTTACAAAGTTTTATTTATTTCGCAAATATCGTTAATGGTTATGAAGATTTGCAGTTTCCGCATTCTTTGTAATTGCATGCATTTCTGGACATAAGTGGAATACGGCAGTGTTTTCCGTAGCAAAAATCTTGTGTGACACACAGAGCAATAAATTTCGCTGTGCTTTTATTAAACCAAAACTAACGAGCTCCAACAAATATGGTTAAATGTCTATTTTAAAGTTTAAAAATTGCTTGCCCGTGAAGCTATGGTGAATAATCCTCAATAGTCAAGAGCGAAGCAGCAAAATTCACCAGCCCTTATTTGAAACCCTGCATTGGTCTATGCCCTTTTCTTCCTAACAACAAAAAAGAATGAATGTTGAAAGTTTTCATAATATATTCCAACCAACAGGCTTGTAACAACACGATATTCACCGATAGAGCAACATTTTGCTTAAATCTTTCTCAGACTACTTTTTTTTATTAAGACAGGTCACTTGATGTCCGTAGCCTTAAAGCATTATGCATGCCAAGCAGTATTAAAATGATCACGTATTTGTGCTCGAAACTTCTCAGTTTATCAAGTGGCAAGCTTCTGCTCGGTGTTACCAATCCTCTGGGGAGAACGGCATAAAAACTAACTGCCCTAAGAAGTAGAGCCTTTGTAAGTCTTATCATCATTATTCTACCGTGAAAGCAAGCTTTAGACACTTATGACCAGAGGTCTCTCTAAGAAGTGCATGGCCTTCTATCAAAGGGTAGAACACTTTTAAATATTAAAAATACTCTAACAACTGAGAGATTTTTTAATTTCCACTTTCTAAGTTACAAAACGGTCGACCAATAAAAACTATCTGGGTGTTTTAAAACCACCTTGTTTGACTTGGAATTTGCGTGTGTACATTTAACACAACTCCATCTGTCTGTCATTGCAAAAACGTGTTCTATCAAACTGGCACCCTCTCACTTCATTCAAAAATAAGTTACCTCAATATGCTCGTCTTTTTCCTTTATCTCCTGCTTCAATTTGTCAGTTAGGTGTTTATGGTTCCTTTGAATCTTGACACTTATATCCAGCTCATTTTCCAATCGCTGTGACACCTCATCTTTGTCCTTCTTCATCTGCCTATACAACTCCATGAAACTTGCTTCATTAAGATCGACCTGAATGGCGCAATCAACTGTACGTACTACGGTTTTGCAGTGGCAATCTATGGTTTTGTTTTCGTATGTTTGGGTAGAAACATCGCACCAAAAACTTTTCTCAAAATACCCCGAAGGCTGCTGGCAAGAGTTCAAATCACTGACTGGAGAACTGGGACAACAGCGCAATTTTTCATTTTCTGGTGTGGAAGTTTTTATGCAACCAAATGAAGTTTTACTTGAACCTATAAAAAAAATCAATTTATAGGTGTTATAAAAACAAACATTTTTGAATATATAACCCACAGAACCAAGGCTAAAAATAATTATTTTCTTCGTCAAAATAATATCCAATTCATTTAAGACAAAATCTACAACCATGGTTTCGAAGAAGACATTAATGTACCAAAAAGCAAGTACATGTACCTTCTTTGCCAATTCTGATACCATTTCGCTTTGCCACATCCTCAAACACATCATAGCAGTTGTGATCAAATTTACCTAGAAAATAATGAAGTTTCTAGAATGAACACTAGAAAAACAAAGAGATATCAGTGAAAAACAAAACAAACAGGAGAAAATGTAAACACAAATGCCACAATACATTTACAGTTACACTGAACGAAAACATAGATTACTTCATGTTGTGAGTTAATGTGGTTTTTACGACAAATTTCAAATTGATTGTTTCTATTTTAAGTGACCCATTTTATTCCTTTGTGATTTATAATGGCTGCTTATTAATCGACTTCCAATAATAATTCAATCATATTACTTCGGAATAAATTCTAGTAATGCTCATAATTTATACATTTTAAATTTGTGTAGATTTAGTAAGCGAGAGTTGTTGAGACCGAATCGATTAACTAACTATTAAAAGCATTTCTTCCCCAAAACACTTCGTTTATTTTCAGTTTGAAAGTAAGTAGACCATTTCACTGATAATTATTATCACCATTCATCTGACAACATTTGCCACAAAGTCGTGCTTGCAGCAGGATTCTTGGGCTAGAAGAGGAAAGCGATTTTAGTATATGATTTGCATTATTCAATGTGATTCCTTCTCTCCCTTGATGCCAGGGCTGGCTAGCATTTACTAATCAAAACTCCTGTAATTTAGTGCTCAGAAAGCAGGTAACCAATCTGTGTACGTTTTCGCAAATCATTTTTTTCTTGACTAAATTAGTTTTAGAAAAACTAAAATTTATTTTTTCAAATTTATCTTCCTGGTAAGTATAGCTATAGTTTACATGTTATACTTGAACAAGTATATATTAAGTATATTTTTACTCGGGCTACCTGTGGTAGGCCGAGTTTAGGTTTACCCTTTCGTCAATATATCCATCTATCATGTCGCGTTTGGGAAAATTACCCAGAAGTCCTTCCGTATAGCTTTTTGCACGGAACTGGAGGACTATTGAGTTAAAGATGTCGTCCAGTGAACTTGTTATGTTTAGCTTTGCTGAAAAAGCTTTTAATCAAAACTCCAAAAGGCTTTCGAACCAAGCTTTGTTGAGACTGAGAAGAGTTTCAAACAGTTTTTTCAA
>JANCMA020282732.1:0-12285 GCA_024336925.2 Zoanthus solanderi | reverse complement strand
TTGATTTTGTATGGAAAAACAATGAAACACTGAAATGAAGAGTCGACGATCCCTGAAGTGACGTCATGGCCTGTTCTCGACCCAGACTTAGCAACTCCCGGTCATCTTCGTTAGGACCGATGCGGGTACTTTAAAGCACGATTTTGTGGCGACAGTATGAAGTAATCGAAATTTTTTTAGAATACTCTCCTAAGCAATCTAGAAATACCAAAACTGAAAAAACAATTTTGGCCATACAGGCACTTTAAGCATAAATTCAAGCAAAAATTCTTTTCTAGAAAAAGGTTTATGGTTCTTATAAAATACTCTTCAGATTTTCCAAGGAAAAAACTTGTTAATACCGAAGTTTCAAGCTCAAATCTGTCTCTGTAAATTTGGAAATAAGAGCATAGGTTTAAAAATTAACCCTGGGTTAGTGCTAATTGGCATCTGAACAATAACTGGGCCCTGTTTTAGAATGACAAAAACAGCAATTTTATGCAAGTACCCACAGGCTTTTTGAATCTTTCAGTGTCGAAAACCAAAATACCAAAGAAAGTTTTAACTTTGAAGAAATCGTTTAAGATCACATGTTTTACAAAGCTAACCAAATACGTGTGACGAAATAAACAGATGGAGTTTTGAAAACTTTATTGGTATTTGTATAAAACATATTATTAGTAGTATATACCACACAAGTCAATAGTACTTTTTGTGCACGCTGATTGGTTAGCTAGGAGGTGATTAGCCAAGTACTATTTACCTCCGAGCAGCGGAAAAAAAACAAAATGGCTTCCCGTTTCGCTTCGGTTTCAAATGTCACAAATAAAGTTAGCTCTGGCCCGCTAGTTATTCACCTTGTGTGGTATATACTAAAACAATTATTCACCAGTGAATTACTACCACTATTCACTTCCACTTCGGTGAATAATTGTCAATTATAGCATGATTCGATCGTAAGAGGTGAGGGGTAATACCTCTCGTGACGTTTCAAATTGTCCACATTTTCACTGGGCTCTTGAGTAGTGTATAATCTGTACGAAGTATCGTCAGTCGTGGTATTACTTCAAATCAAGCTATTATCTTTAAAGATCATAGCAATTTCGAAATAATTATTTCTTGAGCAACGGTGAATTTAAAGTATTGGCTCAACCGGTGACCTTGATATGCAATACATACATATCTTTGTAGCAGTTTAAAAAATAGATAAGTTCAACAACGTAGTTCTACACTACAGTGTAGAACTTACCTATTTGTAAAACTGTTTTTGTAGAAACACCGACACAGCATTCCATTTATGACATATCTTTGTAACCACTGAAGTGAAGAAAAAGGATTTAATAAAAATCTTGAATAATGTTCAAAAATTATTTTCAAACAGCAGACATTAAAGAAGATGAATTCGCAGATCTAAAACCGAAGCCGAAAAGAGAGAAAAGAAGAAAATCGTTAGATTGTCAGCTTCACATTCTTTGGAAATGGCAAGTGAAACTTTAACAGTTGTGTCAGTAGTGTTGATTGTCGTCGTAACATGTTTCGTCCGACTGTCGTCGCTTTCCGGTAGGTCAATAACTTATCTTTCTTTATAATATGATATTAATCAAGAACGATGCTAGTAAAGTTAAGTTGACGATGATGATGATGACAAGGACCAACAATGACAATGACAATAAAAATTATCAACAAGGACGATGATGACCAACAATAACAATAACAATTATAGAGAATGACAATGACAAGGACAAGGACGATTATGACCAACACTGACGATGACAATTACTAACAATAACGCTTAACAATTACTAACAATGACGTTGACAATGACCAAAAATGACAATAACAATGACTGACAATTACGACAACAATGACCAACCAAGACAATGACGATGACAATGACAAACAGTGACGATAACAATGGTCAATATTCATGATGAAAATTCATGTGTTGATGACAATGACAAAGGAAAGGACAACGACGATAACTGATCTAATGAAGGTGATAGCAATCACGATGATGATAATGATTAGAAAGATGAAAACCATGTTAATGAAGGATATGACGACCCTGATGACAATAAAGATTACAATGTCGATTTAGGATATAAGAATAATGACATTGGTGACGACTAACAATGGCAATGACAAAACTGATGATGTTAACGCCGGATAACAATGGCGATGAAAGACTAAGAGTGATGAAGATGGTGACGACGTGGATGACGGATATAATGACAACGACCATATAACAATGACAAAGATGGTTACAATGAGGATGTTAAATTGAGTATTAACTTATCAGTTTCAGTTTATTGTATTTTTGCAGCACAAATATATACATTTACAAAATTCATTAGAAATTACTCTTTAAGGAAGCAAAGGAAGCCCACAAGAAACCAAGAGGCTTATACGGACGTGGGCTCCCTTTAAAATAAAGATTGATTATATCCAAAGGACGTGCTATTTAACACAAAGTATGATTAAGATAAAAAAAAAAGCAAGCACACAGACAGGACAAGCACAAGGACGCAACTAAAGCAGCAAGGAGGGAAAAGGGAGAATTTAATTCAGAAGAAATATTTTTATTTTTGTTTTAAACGAGAAAATATTTTTGGTATTTTGAATATCAATAGGTAAGGAGTTAAGTAATTTTGGTCTACGAAAGCGAATGCCAAACTGTTTAATATTCGTTCTACAGTTAGAGTTTCTAGTGTTCTATGTAATTAAAGAATGAAGCTGATTAGTAAAAACATTTCGTTGAACAAACCTTCTTTTTAAAATAAATAAAAATAAAAATAAATACATAAATTTTAAGGTGTGAAAACTATAAATATGCTGTTTTTGATAAAAAGGACCGTTCTCTCAGTTGTTCATATAAGTCGTTATTTAATTTGATATGTAAATTCCACCCGGTGAGCGCGAGTTAAATGATACAAACCTTGGACTTCTCTCCTGACATGAGCCAGTCACGTGTCATAACAAAAACCATGACGCAAGTTAGAGATTTGTTCAGCGCATGCGTGTGGAAGCCGTGACTCACTGGAAGGTTCGCAGAGGAAGACCGTTTGCGTTCGCAGGGAAGAGAGAAAATTTGAAGGGTTTACCAACATTTGGAAAAGAATAGTAAAATGAACGGAACTACTGCTGAAAGAGCTCTCACTCAATCGAGGGAAATACCTCCTAGACGAGTATTAGTTCACGACCCGTCGCTAATGCCTCATGATTATTCCACAACACCCGGAGGGACTGTATTCTCCACAACTCCCGGAGGTGAGCTAATATTTTTGACTTTATTCCAGCAACTATGAAAAAGATAAGCATTCCTTGAAGTACTTTTTTTTTTCTCTTGTTGTTTTGCCTTCAAGTCTTTTTTCTATGTGGATGGTGTGCTGTGCGCGATTGGCTGCAAAGTCTGTTGCGTTGTTAAAATGAAAGTGAATAATCGCTTCAACTTCGTTATTTCATACGTAGACGTTGTGTGTGGACGGTGTTTCTCTGGCAATTCAAATGAAGCAAGGGAATTTCTGCAAATCTTTATTGATAAGTTTCAGCTACTTATTTTACAAAATAGATGCTGCATACATGTGTGTTAATTGTACTGCAAAACCAAAACGAACGCATTAATTTAGTTTTGCACAGTCGACAGTTTCGATTTAGGAAGAGATAAACTTTTACCTAACGTAGGTAATTTTAATTTTTGTGAATATTATTGGGGCAATATAGTTTTCAAAACGCCTGTTTTAGTATTTTGTATGATTCTTTTTGTTTTTGTTTATTTATAAATAAATTGTTTCCAGTTTTCAGATATTTCACGAAACCGAAGGCCACACCACGAAAAAGTTGTGGCCTATAAACAATCCTTCCGTGCGAATTACCAATGACGTTTTGTAAGTCATTCTGCTTTTCGCAAAATGTAAGCGCTTTAATGGTCTTTTGTGGGTTATTTCTACTAATTTATTGTTTGTTAAGTAAAGAGTGCATTAGTTGCGTAGTCGAAATTCAGCGTGAACTCCTGCATGTAAACATATAGCACGTGTTCTGGGCTTATTTCATATTCACTAATTTGTCAAACATTGCTTGCAGGTCAAAAGAATATTTAATGTTAAAAAACAATAACTTCATTGTCCGAACCAATGGTTTCAGCGGTGTTTGTGGAACTAAATATGTACATGAAACATTTCATTAAAATTCTTTACATAAAAAAATGGAGTAAGTGTCGTTTTACAAAAACAAACGAATTTTTTATGGTGATAAGACAATTTTCGGATAAAACAACGAGTCGATTGTTTATTCCATCGTGTTAAAGCCTGTTAATGTTAGAGTGTGGCTATCTGCCAGTGCTTTAAAAGCGTCATGTAAAATTATCCGTTAGCATATACAGTATGTATGCCAGGAATAAAAGTTTTTTGTTAATTCAGTCGCTCATATTTTTTAGCTGATTTATATCGGTTGTTTTAGGAGATACATTTTCCACTTGTCGTTAAGCTTGTTTCATGGACGAGATTGTTGTTTTTTGTTGTGTGGCGTGTGCCGCGTATTATTGGCGTTTAACGGTTTTATCATTTTGTTTTCCTTAGTTTATAGTACTTACTTTGTTTCATATGTTGTATCACACAGAAAAACTAATCAAAAAGGTGGAAAAATTGATGGACGTGCGCCAAAAAGCCCGCCAAATTAAATAACTAGAGTGTATTCTCTGTTAAATGACGACTTTCGCTGGAGTAAAACCACAGTAAAAACCATTTTGATTCATATATTCAGTGGTTTGAATTTATTGAAAACTCGGCCATGGTTAAATCAAGCAGATAAATCAAAATCACTTGATCAATTTTGACCAATACAGGCACAGTTATTTTACAGTGATTAAAGGTTGCTTATTAGGGCCAGCTTACATGGAAAAAGATAACCCTTCTGCTGGGGACAGCTCTACTAGTAGAGTGTCCCTTATCAATAGACCATTTCACAGTTCCTGAAAGGTAACCAAGCTTCTACATGAAACCGAGACAAAGGTTGACCTCGCACAGTTAGAGAAGTGGAAATAATAGACAAGCTAATAAGTTTCTTTATGATAATTATTTCCACTTCTCTAACTAAGCCAGGTCAACTTTGCCTTGGTTTCATGTAGAGGCTTGGTTACCTTTTAGGAACTGTAAAGTGGTCTATTGCCTGTGACCCTTTAAAGTTTAATTGAAAAGTTCCTTTCTTACTGATGACATTCTTGTGTAATCAAAGCCTAGTTTGCCCATTCTTTCAATTCCCAATTTAATTCTGGGATAAGCTAATTCTAACAGTAAAACATCATAGTAAAATTTCTTTAGTCGTGGCAAATTTAGCTCCCAAAAACTAGCATTGAAATATATTCTTCGAATAAACATGTTTGTGCCATCAGATGCTACAAAGTCTGACCAGTTTCTTCCACTACAAAACAATTGCTGTTGAATCTGGTAATAATATTTGTGGTTTACATTGATAACAAATGATTTATTCTCCTCCTTGATAATGTGCAATCTTTTAAGAGCATTTTCAAGTGTTTCATTGTAATGGGGGTGAATTTTTTTGACTTCAATAGACCCATCTTCACCAATAAGGCCATCTGGTGATGCCCCTAGAAAGGGGTGAGATTTTGAAATGAAAAATCCACATTGCTCAACCTTCTGATTTGTTGCTTTCATGTATTGTTTAATTATGTTCCCTTCTGATTTAATGCCATCTCTCATGTATTCTGTTTCGGTTCGTTGGTTGTACCCCAAAATCTCACTTGCTGCTTTAGTGGGGCTTGTTGTTTCTTTTAATAGTGCACGTTTACATTGGGATGCTGTGATTCTGGGAGACCTTTCGATAAACCAGAATTCACTACCTGCTTGGTCTCTTGTGATCTCTTCAATTTGTGCAATTTTTTCATCATCTACACTAAGCTTTTGAATAATGCAATCTGCTTTAGAGATAATTTCATGAAGTGAGGCAGGGTTTGTTTTTACTGGACTGACAATTTGCTTGACATTTTCTACAGCAGTTACAGTTTCCACATCTAAATTGAAACTGTAAGCAAGGAGAGGATTATGATCTAGCATGCAATCTGGCAATTCTTGTGGAAGTGGATTTTCCATATCACTTGGATTGTTCATTGTTGATATATAGGTGAAAGGAGGCATTGGTTTTCCATAGTTAGCACAGAATATTGATTTCTTTAATTTCAATTTTTGTTCATTGAGAAATTGTTTATCACTATTGGATCCATAATAATGCTTGGCAACAGATGGAGAAGGACGC
The DNA here is from genome assembly GCA_024336925.2 of Zoanthus solanderi. Classification (NCBI taxonomy): domain Eukaryota; kingdom Metazoa; phylum Cnidaria; class Anthozoa; order Zoantharia; family Zoanthidae; genus Zoanthus; species Zoanthus solanderi. Next base: position 6,039 of record JANCMA020282732.1, on the reverse strand, counting down.
AGTCTCTTGGTGGGTGGCTGTTTACATTCTTTTACTTTATAAAAATTGATGTCTTCGATAATTGCAGGTTCCACTTTTGTACCTGGTTAAAAATTAAAGAAAAGCAATGTGAAGCTCACATTTATACGCATCATAGAGTGAAAACAATATGTCAAAATGTTTGTGAAATTAACTAAAATCAAACTAGTTGCCAAATAATACTTCTTAGTTAGGAGATACTTAGGTACTATCATTCATCCAGAACAAACCAATACAAAGGCAAAAAAGGGAACAACGCCTCATTACAACTTCCTCTAGAACTATATAGTCACTTAGAACTTTGATGGTATTTCACAGACATATTGTGTGCACTCTAGAGTGAGCACACTTAATCTGTAAAATAAAAATTAGTAATTATTACTAAATAGTGATAATTATTTAAAAGGAAACAAAGAAATTAGCATAAAATAGTAGTATTTAGTCAGTATCATATTTCATGGATTAAGTGCATTCACTCGGCTATAAACCAGGTTAATTTTCTATTGATTTCTATTTATCTATTCGTGGTGTTTTGGATTCTTTTTTGGAAAATATATGTAGTATACTATACCTTTAGGGTCTGACCATGAGCATTTGACATCTGTACAGGTCAAGTCAGGAGGTAGGCGTCTTTTGCCCTCTGCAACCACATCGGAGAGCACAAACAGCATGGCCCCTACATGGCTACAGTCGGTTCTCAATCTGAAATTAAAGTCAAATTACAGGCTTTATTACATCCATTTTGAAATCACAGTCAATCTGTACAATCTTATTGGCTCAGAGCATTGTGATTAATTCCTAAATTGCACTATTTAGAACTCGAAATTACATCTTTTTTTTTCTTTTTTTAAACAACCAGATTTTTGTTTAATAAAAATGTTGATTTTTACTTTTTGTTGTGTGATTTAAAAATGGATGCAATAAAGTGGTAATTGAACTCTGTGTCGTGCAATTTTGGTCTGAAATCATACTTTGATTTTGAAATCACGTGTATGATTTCAGACCAAATTGCACTCCACTCATTTCAATTACCATTATTTATACATTAATTAAACACCTTGATTCTAACTAAAATGAAAGCTTACCCAACTGTACATGTACAATAACAGAAGACTGGTTTGCCAGAGAGAATTTCCATTATTATATACACTACTTTACTTTCCTCTGGATCCGTAGAAAATGATGGGTTACAAAGTCCTCTTAGGGCCCAAACGTCTGGATAATCAGGCAATAAATCTACCCTAAAATAAAGCAGCAAAGAGAATTTTAAATGATACACCAGAACAATCGAGCGCTGCTACAATGTTACAAGCCAAAATAATAGTTGAAGCAAAGGTTAGTCTAGAAATCTTTCATTTTCGAGTTTTTTTTTTCTCGAATTACTGAATACAAGACTAAATGATAACTTTATTCACATTGTAATAAGTAATGAAGCTTGCAAAACTTACTTCACTGAGTGGACACCTTGCTTGTGCTCCCAAGCACGTAATGTCTTGTATTTTTGAACAGACTTTTGTTCGTATCCGACACCCAGAAGATATTGTTTCACAATGGATTCATCCATTAAGAGTGGAATACCAGTGAGGTCTTTTGTCCAGCTCTTCACTTTTTGTAGATCTGCTATTGTTGGAATTTTCAAACTCAACGAAGAACTCGAATGCTTCAAGACACTACAAGACGAGTCTCGAGCAGTGGAGAAGTTTAGCGCGTTGCAAACTATGTTTATCAGTGATTTTTTTCCAATATTTTTCTCGAAATCAACGGAAAGTTCTTTGCACAATTCTTTAAGCTTTGGTTTTGTGAGTTTTGAGACTTCATTGTAACTTTTTGGAAGGTTTACGTCCACATTCTTCACTGAGGACGCCATCTTGTTTGTATATAGCTCCAATGGTTACCCCCCACGGCGCAAAGCATTTTGGGTAGTGTGAAAGTAGAGAACAGAACCATGTTAAACAACAGGATTCGCACAAAAGCCATAAGACAAAACTGGGACCTGGACAGAATCCTAACAGAAACAACAGTCCATGAACAGACAGAAGAACAAGCCGAAGCAATCAACCGAAAAGTTGACAATGCGGGAACAGAGACCGCGAAAGTAAAAATGATTCAGCGTAGAAAACCACGATCTACTGGATTCGGAAAAGATAACATGTGTGGGAGGTGTGGCTATTCAAACTCGCACGCCACTTGCCCGGCAATAGGAATTCTTTGCGATCACTGCAAGAAACCAAATCACTACGCTCGAATGTGCATGAGCAAGAACAAGAAAACGATGGGAAAAGATCATGCCCAAAGAAATCACCGATCGAACGACAGCGACTTTAGAAACCATCAAAGAGGACACCGACAAGATAAACACGAAAACTTTCGTACTCGTGACGTCAACAAGCCTAAAAAGCGAAGTCAAACAAACCACACAAGATTTGTACAAGAACTGAGCGATAACAGCTCTAGCGATGACGATGAGTTGTATTTCAGACATTTGCGAATACATCACACAAGCCAGACAAGCCAAAACAAACGAAATACGTGCACGATTATGATAAACGGCGTGAAAATTGAAGCAGAACCAGACAGCGGATCAGATGCAAACATCATGGACGAGAAACAATTCCGACAACTGCAAAAACAAGCACCGGAAATTACTTTGACAAACACAAAGATTAAATTGAAAGCTCTGAAAGAAGAATTGCCTGTGATCGGTGAAGCGAAAATCAACATGTCAAATCAATCACGAAAGGTCGAAACAACTATTGTTGTCATCCATGGGAAAATTGACTCCCCACCGCTAATTGGGAGAAAAACACTTGAAGATCTCGGAATGTTATTGATCGACGAAACTGGAGGTTTTAAGCAATCCAACAAAGAAGTCAAATCTGTAAAACAGGAAAATCGACAAGATGAATTAAACAGCATTTTAGAGCAACATCAACAGCGATTCACCGGAATCGGACGAGCGATGCGTGACGGAAAGGAAATACAAATTCACATCCCGATGACAGATAATGCAATTCCGATCGCTCAAAAACCTCGAAGAGTGCCGTATTTACTAACAGATCCGTTAAAGAAACGACTTGAAGAATTTGTCAGCAACGACATTATTGAACCAGTACCAGAACATGAAGCCATCACTTGGTGTTCACCGCTAGTTGTTCAACCAAAGCCCAAAAACCCGAAAGACATACGAGCCTGTTTAGATCTTAGGCTTGTAAACAAATCCATGCTGAGAACACGTCAAGTACAAGCGCCAATTACGGAGGATTTCATTCGAGAATTCAAGGAATGCAAAGTGTTTAGCAAACTAGATCTTAACCATGGATATCATCAATTCTGTCTGGATGAAGAATCGCGGAAAATAATGACATTTTCCACGCCATGGGGAAATTTTCGTTATAAAAGATTAGCTTTTGGCGGATTAAATAGCCAAGATTTATTTGATGCAGAAATTGCGAAAGTGATATCTGGTATCCCGCATGTTCTCAACAATAGAGATGACATCATGGTTGGGGGCGTGGACTGGGAGGATCACAACAGAAATCTAAGTGCACTGCTGAGGAGAATTGAGAACCACAATTTGACGCTAAGAAAAGAGAAATGTGAGTTCGGGAAAACAACTCTGAATTTCCACGGACACTTATTCACTGCAGACGGACTACAACCTAGCCCTGATAAAACCCAGGCAGTGAAAGACTGTGAACCACCGAAAACAAAAGAGGAACTTATATCCTTCTTACAAATGCTGGCATACTTGTCTCGATATATCAACAATTTCTCAAGCCGATGCGAGCCTCTACGACGACTGACGCGAGACAAGTCAAAATTCGAATGGACTCGAGAACAACAAACAGCTTTTGTTGACCTTAAAAATGCCATTACATCAGCACCAGTTCTTGTACCATATTACCCAGATAGACAAACCCTTGTTATCTGCGATGGTAGTCCAACAGGCCTCGGAGCTGGACTTTTTCAAAAGACACAGCAAGGTTACCAACCGGTCCACTATGTGAGCCGTACCCTCACAGACACCGAATCAAGGTACTCCCAAATCGAGCGAGAAGCCCTTGCTGTTGAATTTGCAACATCAAGACTGCAAATGTACCTAATTGGAGGGAAGCAATTTCAGATTGCCACAGACCACAAACCTTTACTACCACTTTTCAACAATCCTCAAGCCAAACTACCACCGAGGATCGAGCGCATCATAATGAAAATGCAAAATTTAGACTTCAACATGATTCACATCCCAGGGAAAGAGAATGTTACAGATTACATGTCACGCCATGCGCTTTCAGCTGACAAAGAACCTGTAAAAGAGAAATATATTCGTGCAATCACGCGAACAGACCATGCAGTCATCCTCGAGAAAATAGCAGAAGAGACAAAACATGATGAAGAGCTTCAAAAATTGCAGAAAGCCATGCAAACCGGAAAATGGGACAAACAAGACCAAACCCTTAAACCCTATATTGACCTGCAGGCAGAGCTATATGAATCAGAAGAAGTAATCTTACGACTGGATAAGATTATACCACCTGTAAGTCTACGCACAAAAATCATTAACATTGCCCACAAGCAAGGACATTTAGGGTTATCCAAAACAAAAGAAATGATTCGACACAAATATTGGTGGCCCAGAATGAACATTGAAATAGAAACAATTGTGAAGAACTGTTTTGAATGCCAAATTGCTACCCCATCAAACCAAACTCAACCAGCTAAAATGACAGAACTACCGCCCAGACCATGGAGCGTTGTTGAAATAGATTTTTGTGGACCATTCCCAAACGGCAAATATGCTCTAGTCATCACAGATCAGTACTCCAGATATCCTGAAGTAGAATTCGCTTACTCCACAAGCTTCGAAACCACCAGAAAGAAACTGAAACGAGTATTTGCAACACACGGAGTCCCTGAAGTTGTTCAAACCGACAATGGACCCCCATTTTCCTCTCACGCATTCACAAACTTCGCCCAGGAACTCGGTTTCCGACACAAGCTGATTACACCTGTACACCCCAAGGCACAAGGACAAGTTGAGGGTTTCAACAAACTTGTAAACAAAATTATTACTATCGCAAACCACGAAGGCGTTGATGCACAGGAGGCAACATATGACATGCTTCAGGCATACAGAAGCACTCCACATCCAGCAACTGGCAAGACTCCCTTTGAGCTTCTGATGAACCGACAAGTGCGCACTAATCTCGACCATTTCCCAACAAAGAGACATGACCACGACGAAGAAACTCGCCACAAGGATGCAAACTATAAAAAGAAAATCAAGAATTACCATGACCGACGCTATCACGCGAATGAACACAAGTTGCGAAAAGGTGACGCAGTTGTAGTCAAACGAGAAAACAAAAGAAAAGGCCAGACCCCATATGAGCCATACATATACCTGATCACAAAAGTGAAAGGATCACAAATCGAAGCAACACGCATAAAAGATGAACGAAAGATATGCAGGGATGCATCAAAATTTAAACAATTAAACACAATCAAATCAGCAATACAAGAGAAAGAAGTAACAATACAAGAAAAACCACCGGTTCCCTTTAGTGCAATTTCGCTACAGAAGCCAAACACAGAACAACAACAAGTCCAACCCAATCCAGAACAACAACAAGAGCAAGCACAACCAATGCTCAGAAGATCAGACAGACAACGAACATCGACCCGAGAAGGGAAATATAAAGACTATGTTACATGAAAGAGATTGAAGGAACATTTTGGAACAAAACCATTTGTCTTAAACCAGTGACATTTAGACTCATTTACTCATTTACTTTTATAAGCTTTGTTTGTTAGAGACATAAACAATGATTAGATAACTGATTAACATAAAATTAATATAAACAATTTTAATTATCATTAGCTATACAATTAAGCAACAAGTATTGATATAGTTTGATTATCTGCTGATAGCCATCTGAAAGGGGAGGGATGTAGTAACTCAATACCCACCTGTCAGTTATGTATTAATATATTATAATTATGTATGATCTGAGCAACTGATTA